>JASCZW010001545.1:0-12500 GCA_034211315.2 Aedes japonicus | reverse complement strand
TTGTTTTAGATATTATTGGCTGTTAAATGTATCAGAAGAGCAGAGAATCGAACAAAGCAGAACAACAAAAACCAACCACGATATCTCAGCTGTGATATGACAGCTGTGGCCATTTGGCCCTCTGCTGGTTTTGATGGCAGCCAATGGGATTTATGAAGGTTTTCAGGTGGTCATAACATCTTATACTGGAACATTTTCAAAATGTTTGTGGTCTTGTAAAGGCTTTATTAATTTTTTTTCACAACCATCTATAGAGTGGGCCACTTTGTACAAATTTTAATGATGGTGGACAAAACAGTTTTGAATGTAGTTTTATCAACAAAGCCAGGAGGAGTGCTATAAGGCTGGAATAAAACTAAAATTGTTATTTGTGAACTCCTTCTTAGCCAAGCAAATATTTCAACGAAACTCATTCCGAAAAGCAACCATAAACACGCCAGTTATATAATTCATTTAGTCGAAAGCGTAACAGCGCTACTTAGCATGCATAGAAAAGGTAAATTCTCCTAGGTTTTTTTATTTTAGCCAGCATCAAATACTTACATTTAAGTAATTTACGGAAAAAATCATTCCTATTCATGAATCAATTTCAACGAAATTGATGTTAAAAGGAAAACACTAACGAAGCTTCTTACAACTCCTTTACATTGACAAGCCCATGCTTAGTTCAAATACTAAATGATGATGCCGATCCCTAAATGATCTGTCATTTCCCTTTCAATTTCCATTTTTCTTCTCTGAAAACCAAATTAATAACCTTCCCTACCCGTAAAACATGCTTCAAGTGTTTGACCTAGACTCCATAAAAGCACGCGCAGCAAATCAAGCGTGAACGATCCATAATCGAAAATCCAAATGAGCGTGAAAGTGATCACATCCGAAAATACCAGTTCAAGACCCCTGAGGCCGTACGCTCGGAATTAAAAACCGCCATTGTCCGCCGAAGAATGGGCCTACATCGTACTCCGACGACGGGTCACTTTCTTCCTCCCAAAACAAGTTCATATTCACCTATGTAGACGACCGCAACGGATCCCAAGCGGAGCAAAAAGTGTGTCAGCAGACAACATTTCGGTGCACCAGTGCCATGCGTATCGACTACGACGTTCATTTACGACAAATTCCAGAAACTGAGAAGGTGAGAAAAACCCGAACTAACAACCGACCAAGCTGGGACGTGGGATCCCGTGTGGCCTCAACCGGTCGAGCTCTTTCACTTTTACCCTATCTTCCCTGTTCCAAAACCGAAGCTGCAGTCAGCTGGAGGTAATTGTCGAAAAACCGTCACCGGAACCGGTTTTATTACCACGGCCAAACTCAATGCACTTTGTCCTGCTTGCCAAAGGAATGGGAAGATCAACACGTTAAGTTCGGGAATTCACTTTCACCAGAATTTTAATTTCGCTTTGGTTGGAATCGACGATCGCGACGGCTGCTACCGGTAATGAATGAATCTGTAACTAATTATCTCACAGCTAAGTTCATAAACAACAAGCAGTTAAGATAATAACTTACGACTCAGGGAGTTCGTTAAATTTCTCTGTCGTTTATCAGCCTTTAACAAGCTGCTGACAATAATTACTCCCATCGTATTACGCAACCCATATTAGCCCCAGCTGGCCCCATCTGTTCCCTTCATAGAAAAGGTTAATAGAGATTGTCGAGGCACCGGCGTTGGTCGTGCGGCAGCATGTATGTACCTAGAAGACCTCCGACATTGCGCGACATCGAGACCCACTTGTAAGAGGAAAGAAACAAAG
Source organism: Aedes japonicus (assembly GCA_034211315.2). NCBI lineage: Eukaryota > Metazoa > Arthropoda > Insecta > Diptera > Culicidae > Aedes > Aedes japonicus. Next base: position 10,740 of record JASCZW010001545.1, on the reverse strand, counting down.
TAGCGCCAAAGTGGCACAAGAAGTGCCCGTAAGGCTTACCGGAGGAAAGTAAGATATGTTCGTGAGGGACTAATTATGCTGCCGCATGCTAGACGTACCGAAGCCACCTTGGATGTGCGGTTTTTGTTTTTTGGCGAATGTGCGGGAGACGCCGACGACGAAGGAGGTAGAGTTCAGCTTCCGATCCCCATTTCAGTAGGTCCAAGTGCGGCAAGTGGGGTAACAGAAAAGCAATTACGGAAGGGGGGGAGAAGTGATATAAGTTTATGAACTTTTCAGTTGGAAGTCAACTTATTCGATGATTTGCGATGCATTGGAAAAAAGATTGTTATTGTAATTTGAATCCAGCACGGCACTTTAAGCTAACTGGTCGCGAATAAGTTGACGAACCTCGATGGCCTAGCGCCACCCGGTACATCGACAAAGGAATGCGCCGTGGACGATGATGACAGCACAGAGCAAAGACGATGATGTTGCGTGGGGGCAATTATCGTAAGGAAGTGCTTTTACGGAGGATCACATGTCGGACGCCAACGTCGAGATATGCGGTACGATCATTCATTCCGACCGATATTAGTGTGGGAATTAAAAGTTAAGAGGAATGTGGTGCAATCTGTGTGGCGTAAGTGTTGCCGGTGTGGCCAAATGCAATGCATTAGTTTGAATTTGAAGATGATTTCGGAACTCCTAACTAATCTAGCAGTAGTAATGGATTTTGATATTTGACTGTCGTCATAGGCATTCGATTGTCGTCAGTGAATAGCATTCGATTACCGTATGGGATTGCCAGTTGCGAAACAGTGAACGCTGTTGAGCAATGCAATCAAAATGAATGCATGACTGGTCATCTATCGAACGTCGAAGATGTATTCTTGAATAGACTTGTTTCAGTTGTTTCAAGTAAAACAGAGCAAAACAGGTGAAGAGATTATGCTTTGGTTGTGACCATAGTTTAAGAATAAATACAGTAGGTAAAGATTCACTTCAAATCTGGACACACTGCTTATTTTTCACAGCGGATCTAGTGACCGGTTCTCAAATGTTTTGACAGCAGATCGTTTGGAAAGCTCTATCTACACTTGTAAAAGTTTTGTTATGATTCATTTAGATTTAACAAAGCCAACTGAAAGCCGAAAGAAAGGTGGAAATCAATATTGAACACTCACGTTGATAATCCAACGTGGTTAGGTTCAAAAAATGGTAACATTGTTGAATTTGGCTTTTCAGTGTCCTCAAACGTTTACGTGAGCCGTAAACTATTGTTCGGAAGAATCCTCGTAGTCGCAAAATCTATCGTTCTTATTGTACCAACAGACAGCCAAACCGGACACTGAAACAGAACCGATCAGCCAAACCACGGGTTCGGAAGTTATACAGATAGGGTCTTAAGGATGGTTCTAATCGCATCAAAAACCATTCGGTACCCCATCTTTTTTTATTCAATAAACGCACACAATGAGAAGTGCTGCTTCACCTCTCAAACAGAAAACTAAAGAGGGGAAGGTAACCATTGAATAAACATAACATCTCGAGTACTTTTTCAAATGGACGTAAATGAGCAAATCAGCATTGAATTTTTTTGAATTTATTTCTATTCCTATTTGAAAACCAGACATGCTTATCCCAATTAAATTCCACTGAATGACACATTGGTAAAAGATATTACATCACTGTGCTTAAAAATTACACTAGGAGTGAAAATTCAAGTTTCCTTTAGAAAAATGTTTCTTACGGTCTGCAATAGAAAAAGATTATACGTCATTTTGATAAGTCAGTATGATAGATGGCATGTTACTTGCGTCAAAATGATACGTCATTCTGCGAATGAAAATGTTGATACGTCGAAATGTTACGTCAAGTTGTCATATCTCACAAAGACACGTCGAAATTATCAAAATGACGTATTAGTTTTTTCTGCCACAAAACGGTGTAAAAATATCTTTGCTAAAAATTCAAATTTTTAATTAACAAAATCTAAATTTTTAACCTTGAGGTATAAAGCCTTTTACTTACGCGTAGTTAAGAGGCATTCAAATGATATAACAATGATTCGGAACTTACTTTGCAACACAAGCGGCGTATGTACATTATTCCCAAAAAGTGCAAAAGTGATTTTACCCCGTTTTGTAAAAAGTTAGTAAGAACTTTCAGAAATAATCCATCAGAAAGTTCATCAAATGTGGGCATATAAACATGATTTTTTAATACCATGCGCATGAACAACGCGTTTGTTTACATTTTGTTACTTACGTCCTATTGAAAACGTACTCAATACATGAACTTCGTCGCCTGTCAATTGTATGCGTGTTTTTTCACTGCTTGCTTGTACAATTTATTGATTCTTACAATTCTCGAGTACTTATTCAAACAGACGTATCTGACTCTTGTAAACAAAGAGGGAAGTAAGATTCAAATGTAAATTTCTCTAAATTCTCAGCATCCACACGGAAAGTAGCATCACCATCATGTTGGGAAATGTTATTCCTTGTGTTGGTGGTCCTAGTTTGCGTGAAAGTGCTTAGGGTTTGAAAGAATTTAACGTTTGAATCTTACTTCCATTTTGTTTACAAAATCGAATACGTCTGTTTGAAAAAGTACTCGAGAATTTCCTTTTCGTTTCTGATTCGATTGAGTGCTAGTGCTCGAAGCTTCCGATCGGATCACTTGGTGATTGTGTGGTGCCGCGTTCAAAACCAAAATGAATCAGAAGGCGAAAAACATGGTGTAGCCAGTAAATATCAATGAGGTCTATACTGGTGGAGAAGAATTGGTTAAGTTGTATTAGTGTGATGCAAAATACTGTCATTGTGTTCGTGAGATGATGCACAGCCTGTTTTTTGTAACCATGCGTGACGTAGATCTCCAAAAACAACAATTCTGTTTTGCTTGAGTCGACGAAGCGAGTCTCTCAATGTTACTTAGGACCTAATGCATTGTTTTGCTTGAATTCACAACAGCAGCAAATCACAACGAGGATACTTATTTTTTGTAATTGGTATAGTTTTTAGAAGGTTTCGGCTGAAAAATGCCTTTTTGTGCACTAAAAGGCAGCGAACAAAAACATAATTTGCTTTGTTATCATTCGCTTTTTGTTACTAATACGGACAGATCATTTCAGTAGTTTCTGAGTCAATAAGGGTCAGACAGACAGACAGAAATTTATTTTTATATTTATTGGAATCCTCATGCCATTTTTTTTTATTTCATTTGCTTGATTAGTTCTCGAATTATGAAGAAATTTGTTTTCTATTCTATTGTTTACCCCCCCTCCCAGGGTGGGTAGGGGTCTCAAACTACTGTAGAAAAAAAAATTGCCTTCAAAAATCTATTCAAGCCAAATTTAATTCCATTTGTTTGATGAGCTCTCGAGTTAAGCGGAAATTTGTGTTTCATTATTTATCTTTGCAAAATGGAGTCTCAAACCGTCATAAGAACTTTATCCAGCCTCGAAAATGCGTACACACAAATTTCCACGCCGTTCGGATCAGTAGTTTCCGAGTTAAATAGGGTCAGACAGACAGACAGAAACTCATTTTTATAATTTGAAATGAAAAAAAAAAATTTTTTAAGGATCCAGTTTTATCCAGTTTTATTTGCATTCTTCCAGTTTAGTCAAAAAAAATATATTGGCTGCTTCGGTGTCGTATTTGCACAGCCAATCAATCAATTAAGAGTGAATCACAGGTATGCAGAGCTGTTGTCCAATCGACTTACGTGGTGGAATGAAGTAGTCTAAAAAACGTATAAGCTCGTTCACTTACTGAGTTCCAGCATGTCATGCCTTTACCAATACATTTATCGATGTGGTTGTTTTAAGCACGGATAATAATAAAAAAAATTCGCTGAGCTTTTCGGCAGTCACCAACACTGCTTAAGAGGTACCCAAGATGCATACTGCTAGACGACGATATGTATGAAAAAAAAATGACTTAAGGAAGCATCCCGGGCAAAATTCGTATGTAGCTACGAGTCTAGGAGATAATTTCGAAACATATAAATACGTTTTTACTGATAGACTCACCAGCAAATTTCTGATTCAGCAAGCAAGTTTTTGTTGCAGAGGAAGAATATCTGGAAAAAGCACCTGCCACTAAAATTAAGAGACACGTCAATGGTACCGTGACAACAAGAAGGACCTTAACCAACCAAATTGCCTTAAATTTCACCCAATCGGAAAATATAGGGGAATTGTTAAGCGGATACTAAAGGAGACTGTAAAAGTGGCTCAGGATGCTGCAGAGATGACATCAAATGCCCGCAAAAGTTAACGAACTAAGTGACTAAGAAAGATGCGAGGTATTTTAAGAAAATTCGCAATTGATGATGATTATGATTATGTAATACTACCATCTATTGAAATAAGCTAACTTTCCATAGCAGTGGAATAATCTGAAAAACGATTTGATCAAGCTTCTTTTGTTATTTGTGATCGAAAAGCTCCTATATGAAGGTCCAAAAAGGTTAAGGCGGGCTAGTAAGCAGAGATACTTACCCGAAACCCCCAAATATAGGGAAGAGCAAGTTTACACTGCTAGCACTAGAATCGAGCCCTCGATTGACAGAATAAACCCAATAGATGGCATCGATGAGCCCACCCTGGTTCCGTGAAATGTTAACAATAGTGAGGAGGCAGTCCCATGCTCCCAATCTAAATCGTTTCTCTTGGGTGCACTGATGGTCCCTCCTTTTCCCCGTAACATGTTATTTAATATTTAGTATATTTTGTTGTCATCATTTCTCGAGTACTTGTCGATTACTAAATTTGATGTAGGGTCCAGGTTGTCTTCTCAGTATTTCATATGGTATTGCTCGCAGTCATGGGATAGGGAATAGAACAGGAGAAAGGAAAGAAAGCGTTATTAAAGGGTGTTCCGATCAAAATTTGGTCAAACCGTAATGTGTGTGAGTCGATCACAGTTTTTATTAATAAGTCATTTTTTTTTCTTTTTCAAGTTCAATTAATACTGAATACAGGAGAAATATTCAGCTAAGCTTCCTTTTTACCGAATGCGAATTGCGGGGGTCTTTCGTTTAACACCTGCCATAAGAATTTGTACAGTCTCCTTGTCCACTTTATTCGCCGCAGAACGCCAGTTTGCCTTGAACTGTTTCTCGCTCACAACAGCTTTCTGAGTCTTCTTAAGGGGGATATACAGTTAGAACGAGAGAAAAAAATCATTTTTGAAAAAAATTTCAAGGGGTAGTTTTTACTCAAATTAATCGAAACTTTCTTACAATTATAAGTGTATCCATGTACTATACAAAAATATTTTTTTCAGTTTTTTTTCAACAAAATGGCGGCCGATGAAAAAGTCGTTGTATTTTGCCTGTGCCGGCTCTCCTGGTCGCAGTTTTGTACTGAAACCTGCTAACCCAAAAAAATTACATTAATTACATTTATATTTAGTAGATGAATAGAAAAAAAAAGTTATAAAAAAAATTTGCACTTTTGGCGTCACTTTTATGAAAAAATTCTAATTTTTTCCGCCATTTTATCATATTTTTCCATATTTAATTATACAATAATACAATAATTTTGATGCATCTAGAAGGTAATACTTCAATAAAGAAGTCCTATAAGTTTCAGTTTGATCGAATAATTAGTTTTAGAGTTATCACCGGCATAAACTCCAAAAATGCTGTTCTGAGAAAAACGCGCTGCAGTTTTGATTATCGAAAAAGCTTCTCTTTATACCTGCTGCGCGGGAAAAGGCGTCTTCAAAAAACGATGAAAAGAAACACTTGGAGTTCGAATTTCGAACAAAAGGTTTCAGGAAATTTACCAACTTTTTATACTGATATAGTCTTTCTTTGTATTCTGCCATACGCGGAATAACGATCTATGATGATGTTGTTTGAGAAGGAAATATTTTCTCATCACTGGCTTTAGGAGTAGACAGTACTTTTTTTGCTAGAACAAAGTGGTTAAGTGAAAGTATTGATAGTTCCGTTACGCACGGCAGGCTGTTAAAATTGAATAGAAGTAGTTTTTTTTTAAAGCGGAGGGCATTGTGAGGTAGTATTTCGAAACAAGCACACAATCTTTTGCCAAGTAGGTCAAGGCAAGAACGAATCCACCACCTTGACTTTTACTCAAAGGATTCAGAACAAAGTTCTGAAAATGATTTTGAAGCTGCCACCCTGGTTCAGTACTATTGAATTACATAGAATTTCAAACGTTGAGACTCCAGAAGAAATGTCCAACAATATAATTCATAATTTTAGACAAAAATCATTGCAATCTTCAATTAGCGAATGATCAATTCTCCTATAGATAAAGAACTAGTTTTAAGAAATCAACTGTAATTCTGACACGCAGGCAAAAATAAACCCTGTTAAAAATTCTGAATAGACAAAGTAAAAATAATATTAACACAATTAGATATTAATGATAGCATATAAGGTTGAAATGTTAATTACTTAGCAGGATCACCTAGGATAATATATGAATGTAAAACAATGTAAAATTTGGAATAAATAAAGAGTTAAAAAAAAAAAAAAAAAAAACCACCTTGACTTTTTATGCAATAAAAAAGAGATTTTTTTGTCATTCTAACTATATATCTCCCTTAAGGTTCCACTTCATGATGGCTCCAATATTTTTTTCGATTGGGTGGAGCTCTGGTGTGTTGGAAGGGTTCTTGTCCTTGGGAACCACCTGCACGTTGTTGGCGGCGTACCACTCCATGGCCTTTTTTCCGCAATGGCAAGATGCCAAATCCGGCCAAAATAGAACGGAACAATTGTGTTGCTTCAGGAAAGGCAGTAGACGTTTTTGTAGGCACACGCTCAGATAAATTTCCTGGTTGACGGTTCCGGTGTAAACGTTGCGCTTCAAGCCACAGGTACCGGTGGCCTGCCTCACCAGGTATTTCTTTGCGAAATTTGAAAGTTTAATGTGCTTGAAAATATCGGCCACCTTTTCCCGTCCGGTTGCCGTATAAAATTCCTGTCCAGGAAGCTGTTGAAAGTCGTCCTGTATCCACGCAATCAAACTTCGTCAGCATCATCGTGTACAAGATTCGCGATCGTGCTTTGGCCGACGTGTTTTGTTTATCGTCGCGATTCGGAGTCACCACTTTCTTGTAAGTCGACAGTCCAGCTCGTGTTTTAGCTCTATCCACGGTTGAAGGCGCCACTCACAGCTTCTTTGTGACATCTCGGATGGAGAGGTTGGGGGTTTTGAGCGGAACAACTCTATTTGTCGGTGCTGGGGCGCCCGGTTTTCGTTTTTCCCCTATCCAGCTTTCCTGGCTGTCGATAAACGTTCACCAAACACTTTTCATACGTTGGTAACAGTTGATTTAGCCACATTCAACAATTTCGCCAACTTGGCGTGAGAGTAGTTTGGACTTTCGCCATGCACGTGCAAAATTTTGATACGTTGCTTCTCTTCCTTCGACAACATTTTGATAACTGAAGTGCTAATCTCAAAATCCAAATTAGACGCATGATGCTAAACGCACACATCTTCAAAATGAGGGGTGTGCAAAATTTTTAAATGCACGATGAAAGGCAATGCGTCAAGTTTAAGTCGACCAAATTTTGAAAGACCCTTTATTTGACAGACCTCATATTGATATAAGCCACACCATGGTTGATCTAATCGCAGGCATAGTAAAATCAAACGCATACAGTAACCGTTCGCTAACTGGGCTAAGAGCATAGCCCAGTTAGCGGATGCTTCTCGGTAACTGGACTGACATTTCAAATGTAAATAAATGTCGAGGGGGCTTTCGATCAGACTTCGGTTGGAATATTTCATTGCACAATACATAAATTAAATAACGTTTTTATGTCTTATGCGTTATTGCGATGTAGCTGCACATTGTGCAAAATGTTTTACTTAGATTGCATGGAATTACGACTCAATTCCGTAGAGTTTAACAGCTTTTCAATCCTTTAGGAAACGTATATGCCTTTTACTTGCCCCTTGCTGATTTTGACATCAAAATGTCAAATGCGGATTTTTGAAGTTTATTTGATTTTAACTGGGCCATAGCCCAGTTAGCGAACGCCCAACTAAAAAGCAGCCCAGTTAAATAGCACCCAGTTAGCGAACAGTTACTGTATATAGTCAGGTGAAAATTTTTGGTGTTTGCGCTTGATTTAACCCTGAAATGGAAGTTTCTACTACGGTTTTTGCGTGTGATGGTGAAAAATAACGGAACAAGATATTTTTAAAATCAATTTTAAAAATTGCATTTTACTCATTATGAATTGACAAACTTAAAAAAAAATATCCCCAAGGTGGCAGGCTTGCGGCAGTTAGTCGGAAATTTGGCCATAGGTCAAAAAAAGAAGCTTGTAGGCATATTCTTCAGTTCCGTGGTCGCCTTTTTAATTAAATCGTCCATCTTTTGGGGCACGAAATTATTTGAAAATACTCTTCTCTTCAAATTGTCCCAGAACTTTTCTGGGAGGGTCGGCATGCTTCCGCACGTTCAGCTTCGCTGGGAAGATCTCTTTGACCAGAATCTTCAGCTGTTGTTTCTGCCCCCCACGTGGCTCTCCGACACAACTGGCTTAAACTGACGCTTCCGCATGTGGATACGCGTTTTGGCCAAATACTTCTTGACCGTTAGGCCGGTCGCACCGACCTTCCGACCCACGGAAATAAGTGGCCACCTTGCTTTCCGTCTTCCGTTTGAGCTTCTGTTGAATCCTCCGGTCGCTTAAAATGGTAGAACGGCCGAAACCAAGCTGGCGCTCCATAAACTCTCCCTTCGCTAGAAGTGCCAGAATCTTGTAGATGTTTCCGCGATCGTTTCCAGGCGACACGAAGTGGGGCACGATGACCGACTATTTAAGGCCCGGATGGAGCAGGCGGTACGAACAAACCATAGATCGAAGTTGTTTCACTGTTCTCGCCATAGCTGCCGTTCACAAACTGATGGAGCTGTCAAATTTGCACAGTATATAGGAAACTGATAAATATTGACTACTGACCGGTGGACCTAACACCAGGTGGCAGGGTAATCGCATGAAAAATTGGAACATTTAGACGCTCTTTTTAATGCACGCTTTAATGCCAGAAACTCGTTTACAATACTTCGTTAATGTACTCGGTTCATGGCCGCTACTCTTCAGCCTCGTTGACGACCTACACTCCCTAGATCTTACTACATCTGATCCGCCTACCATGCTCGCTGAGCTTCGTCTTGTTGTACCGACTGGATTTTAGACGAACACCATCTTTGTAGAGTTGCCACATGCCCTGCCTCAACGTGTGCTTCCAGATTCAGTACTTTCTGGTGATGTTTGTCATAGAGTTTGGCGAGCTCGTGGTCCATCCTTAGCCGCCCCATACCGTTCTACTTCACACCGCCAAAGACGGTCCTAAGCACGTGATGTTCGAAATCACCGAGTGCCTTCAGGCCCTCCCAAGCATTATCCACGTCGCATGCCCCTTACAGAACCGGACCGGTGGTATCAGCGTTTTGCTCATTTTCTGCGGAGCTGAATCTTTTTTTGACCCTGTTGTTGTTGTAAGAAAGGATTCAATGTTGACGAATTACTCCTACTGCACGAAGGAATCCCCGTCTATTGTAACGCTGTTTCCTAGGTGGTCCCTGTCACGCTCTGTTCCTCCTCCTAGCATGTCAGACTTTTGTTGCTTCATGTTTCAGGCGGGAGTACAATTTTGCCACAGTTCCAAAGTTTCTGCCGACAGCATTATTGTGTCAATTCACGGCGAAAACGAATCACGGTGAAACTTATGGGAATAATTTGTTTCTTCTTAGATTTAAGGAGTTTCTGCATAACCAGAGCCCAGTATTTTTCTATCGGGCAACGTTCTGGACAATTAGACGGATTCCCTATTTTTGGCACGTATATGACTTCTTGTGCCTTATACCATTCCAGAATGGATTTTGCATAGTGGCTGGATCACAAACCAGGCTAAAACAGAGATGGAGAGTCACGGCTTCTTATAAATTGTAGCAACCGCTTTTGCAGACATTTCTCGTGCATAGCCTTGTTAACAAGTGCGATAGAGGCGAATCTTTTGATTTTCGTCCACAACTACAAATGTCCTGCCAAACCAAATGCTTCTTCGGGAATTTAGACACCTTCTAAGGATAGGACAAAAGTTAGTGCTCATGTCGCAACCGACAGACAAGCTCTCAAAGATACTTCACCCTTGGCTTTGGAGCTTGGATTCAAGTAAGAAACACCTGTGTTTCAGGCCAGAAAAGGGAGAAAACAAAGGAGTGCATTAACTTTTTTCTTCTCCGTCACTCCCAACGACTCATTCATCTTAAAATTAATTCATATCGAAGCAAATATACACGCTGAGAATTTTTACGAAAATCTGTACAAATTTTACGGAAATCCGGTAAATTGTTTACAGGTAACTGTAAAATTTCACCGAAATTAGTTAAAGTGGATTACCGAACGTTCAGCTGTTGAGAATTTGGTAAAATTTTACAGATTTCTGTAAAAAAATCTAAGTGTGTACACATGCTTTCTCGCCTCCCGCCCAATCCAATCAAATTTCCAACTCCAGGGGAGACAACTATGAAGGTAGCATGAGTTCTCGACATCTTCTAACGTAAACATCTAATCAACACTTCCCTCACATGCCTGCTGGTCTTTAGGGACCTGACCAGGTACTCAGCAAAAAGAACGAGCCTGTCACGTTCAGGGCAACTCTTCTGACGCTTCCATCGTCTACAACAGCCAATCCATGAGTGTATTTGATCGGAAAAAGCTATGTTATGCAATGCTATGCTATTTTGA
>JASCZW010001544.1:0-123553 GCA_034211315.2 Aedes japonicus | reverse complement strand
CTAAGGTAGTGAACAGTCGAGGAACTGAAGAAAGTATGGGTTTACGTCCGCAAAAAACGGTTGATTCACAGGTTTGTGCAGTTACAGGTTGCTGGTCACGGCGGTTATGGCCAAGGTGCGGGCATTTGCGTATGGACTGTAAATGAAATACGAGTGGAATGGTAAAATGAAGTTTGATGAGTTATGTCTCAATCCCTGAAAAATTGATGGCAATCGGATGAAAACTCGAATTTTGCGGATCAATTCTGTGTGTGGCAATTTCATCGTGGACACCCTTTACTCGGGTCGTGATTTGGAAAGAATCCCCTAACGATCACCTGCAGCAGCTCTGGTGATTGCTTGGTTGGAACCACCGTTCCTCTGGTTTTGGCCATTACTACCCAATATGCGTCACCCCACGGATTCGTGTTGGCCTTTTGACACAGGCCGTCAAATCAGGCTCGCTCGCTGGCCTTTATCTCCCTCTTTAGTGTGGCCTTCGTGGTGACTAGCGCCCCTCTACGCTCGATTCTATCGGCTTCTGACTGCGCTCTTTCCATCCTCCGTCTTGCGTGGAGGCATTTCATCGGAGGTCGGCGATCGACTCCGTCAACCAAACCGGCGATCATCCATTAATCGGTTAGACTTCCCTCAGCATGGTCCCATCGCTCGGTCGTGTGAGTGTCATGACGAGTCGTTCGCCGCAAGGTTCCTAGGTCTCGCATAAGTTTCGTTTCCTCTCAAGCGCCTCTTCAAACGTTTCTACGTTAAAGTAGGACGTCCTCCATCTGCAGGCGAATGAAGTGGATGCTCCTCCTTCCACACGCTGCCTTGTATTGTGAACGATGTGAAGCCATCATCCACCCCCCAATTATTAAGCAGCCCAGAACTGCTGAAAGTTAAATCGATTATCGTTTCCGTTCTGTTTTCTTTTGGCAGGTACTCTTGGCACCCGACGTTGGCTGGGTCCACATTGAGCCACAGCCAAGGCCTCCGAAGAATCTGACCCTGGGATTTGTTATGGCGGCTCCCCCACTCGAACGCCAAAGCGTTGAAGTCCCCCGCTATTACCAACGGGTTTAGGCCTGCTCACTTAGTTGTCATGCGGTATGGGTCGGAAATTATGGCAATATCCGATGCCGACTCCCAAACTGTCTGACACAGCAACTGATGGGCGGCCTCAAATGGTTCAAGTTTAGTTGCTCAAGGAACATTGCTGATTTTATCATGGTTTTATAGCATTCTTGAAGTCTAATTAATGCTCTTCAGAACCCTTATAAAACCAAAATTTTAACTTGGATGGGTAACCTGCCTTACGATTGGCTCGTTGGAATACCTTAAGCGGCTGGGCACTTGAAGACCCCCCCCCCCCCATTACGTGCTTATTATCCGGTTTTCCGGCGCACATCAAGCATTTGGGGGGACTTTTGCAATCCCGCGCCTTGTGGCTTGTGCTGAAATACCTTCTGCGCATATTACTCCTATCTGAGTCTTTGCACTTCCAGGACATGTGACCGCTCTCTCAGCATCTGAAGCATGCCTTCGGCGGCTGGTGTAGGCTAAGTGGGCATATAGACCATCCCACCTTCACCTTCGCCACTTTCTACGCCGCGTCCGCAACGACTGCCACTACTCTCATGGTTTCCACCTAGGTCCTGACTGGACCCTTCTTCACCAGCAGCGATCTCGACTTTTCAATGTTCCTTCAGTGTAGTGGAGCTCTCGCCTACTCCGGTGATCTCATCTAGGTTCCTACACTGGATCGTCACCTGCGAAACAAGGGCGCGGTCCTAAGGCCTGTCTTGCCAGGTCTCTATAAGCAGGGCCCTTCAGCTCTGTCGTCTTTTTTAACTCCCGGCGAGATGCGGTGCGGGTACGGCAAATACTCCGTATACCGTATAATACATCGCTTTCAAGACCTCGGAGTACTTCGACGCCTTGGTTTTGACGATGAAGGCGTATCCGCAGTTACGCTTGTGGGCCACCTGTCACTTTTCCATATTTTTTTTGGTTTTATTCGCCTTTTTTCGAACCTTGGTCCAGTGGCTATCCTTGCTATGCTTGGGGTCGTCGCCCGCCCTTATCATAGCACTAGCGTCAGCTTCCGTGCTTACAATAGTTGTTGGCATCGGGGCCGTGCTACACGGGCCTTTTCCGGCGCTTGAGACAACTCTCGAGGTGGATGTCGTGCCTTTGGCGATGGGCTTAGCGCCGGAGCCTCTCTCTTTGCGGCAAACCAGAGCTGATCGCGAGGATGGACCTTCTGACCCCACCGCCACGTTCGCGTAGGTTTGTTTCCCTATGAGAGCGTCCGACACTATCTACTTCTTGGAAGCGCCAGGTTCCGTTTCTCTCAGGGACTGTCTATCTCGCTTGAGGTCCCTACCTCCATGGTAGATGGGGTGGAATCTTCCATTGAGACGGGCTCTTCCGTCTGAGTCTGCTTCGAAGCTATCTACCTCGCCCTTTGCATGCCTGCTAGCCGTGCCAATCCCGGCTCTTTGCTCGGCTTCCAGCTCTTCCTCTCCTTGCATGCGTATGACTAAGGAGGCTCAGTTTGAGGTCCTTCGCAATTTTGTCCTTCGATGATCGCGTCCAACTGCTCGGACACCTCAACACTTTAGGAAGGGGCTTCCGCATCCTATCCATGGCCCGGATGAGTCCTGGCCCATCCATGGCCACGCCTAGCATGGTGACACCTGCATCCGACGCCGTAGCACTACCGCACGTGTTGCTCACGCCAGATCCCATCGTTTTACGCGGTGGGGACCTCGCTAGGCCCGCTTTACCGAACGGATTCGCGCTGCTCCCGGGTTTTCTTAGTTTCCTCCCGTGTTGTTAGTCCTCCTTCAGCCACTATCCAAGTCGACGTGGAGTAGTCGCTATTGTGATCCCATGGTTGTCTCATGCGAGCAGGAGGTCATGCGAGGGTTGACAACGGCCCTTCATGGGAACCACGCGTTCAGAGCCTGACTCAGCGCGGGAGCCGGGTATAGGGTCATCTGAGCCTGCTCCCGCCTCGACTGGCGAGGACGGGCGGTGGAAGAATAAGGTATGTCCTGGAGGCCTGCCTGCCCTGAGGAACCTCACCATTACCTGCCTCGGCGTAAACCCAGCAGTACTGAAGGAGACGACACAGGAGCCAGCCTGGGGGGCCACAACGGTACAACTCATTATTCTTTTCGCGGCCAGTTGTCATAATTGGGGGATTTACTGGCACCCACCCCAATGCGCCGTATGGCGCTCCTCCGTAATTCGTTTGACTGCTAAGGGGATCTTAACGTTTCGATCGAGTGAGGAGCTTCAGAAGCGGCACATCCAGGGCACGGTGAAGCATGGAGGAGAAAATGTGATGCCTCTGGGGGTGTTTTTCGTGGAGTAAAGTGGGTAGCCTCGTGAAAATCGACGGGATAATGACGGCAGATTCCTACATCAACATCCTGCGAGAAAATCTGGAGGAGTGGCTGATGCAGACGGGTCTTGAAGAGGAGCTCGTATTTCAGCAGGACAACGTCCCGCAGCATGCTGAAAGAGGACCGAAGTCTTTCTCTCCGGTCTTGTCGGATCAAACCGCTGGAATGGCCTCCACGAAGCCCGGACCTCAACCCCATTGAGAATTGGACAAAGCTGGTGTTACCAATAAAAATAACTATTTTTGAAGCTCTGAAGCGCGACTGGAAAGAGTTTGAACAACAGAATCTTAGGAACCTGGTAGAGAGCACGCCATAACTTTTTGTCTCTCTTTTTCAACACGAATTGATTTTTATTTCTTTTACAAGTCGAACTCTATTTTCATTATTATTTACCATAAGTGAAATTTGAAAAAAATAATATGAAAAATAAGATACCAAAAACATCAATTTGAACCAAATATCAAAAAGGTATATGAGAGAAATAATAAAAAAGATTAGGTGGGCATTTAGTTTTGCCTATCAGTGTACAGGGTGTCTGAAAATTATCCGTACATACTTTGTCGGCATGCCTCAACACAACCAAGCGGAATAAACTAAGCACACCTACATGGTTTAACATCTTGACCCATTGTCTTTATACGCAGTAAGTTTGGTACGGTTGTGATTTCTAATTGATTCAAAATGAACCCGAATGAGTTGCGAGCAGGTGTAGTTGAACTTTTTCGAAAAGGAAAAACTGTTTCAGTGATTGCAAAGACTACAGTGAGTGACGCAATAAAACGAATCCAGCAGCTTGGAACGCTAGAAGAAAAATAGCGCACCGTTCGGACTCTGCAAATACGCAAGATTATTCGACGACGAATCAAGCAAAATTCTTCGAAAGTTGGCGAAATCACTGAAAATATCCAAATCTTCCGTTAGAGCTACAGTTTACGACGATTTGAAGTTTCAGTAATATAAACGGTGCAAGAATCACTACTTGAATGACAGCGTGAAAGCAAACCGGTTGAAAAAAGCTGAGGTTCTCCTGAACCGGCTTATCCGAGGGCCGCTATCGGTCAGTACTGTTCATCGATGAAAAAGTGTTCTAAATTGAGCAGCATCACGACCACCAATATGATCGGCAGTAGTTGCTTCCTGCTGCTTCTAAAAAATCGTTTCTGACATGGTTTGGGCTGGAATAACTTATTCCGGCAAAACCCCTTTCATCTGTATCGTCAAGAGGGTGAAAGTTAATCAAGCGGTATATCAGAAGCTACTTTCTGACATAGTATGTAGCTTCTTGAGCATCGTAACATTTCGGCAAAAATGAATGGATTTTTCAACAAGACTGTGCGCCGGCTCATGGAGCGAAAAGACAATTAGTCTTTGCAAACGCATTTTCCCCAAACTTTTTAACGAATGATGAATGGCCTTCTTACTCACCCGATTTGAGTCCGATGGACTATTCAGTATGGTCCATCTTGAAGTCAAGAGCCTGCACCACATAAATCACCAGAACATCTAAAACCGTCTCTTTTAAAGGTTTGAAACAAATATCTGTCGAAGAACTTGCGACTATCATGGATAGCTTCCCAAAACGTTTGTAGCGGTCATTTTGATAAACATAAAAACTTGTAATATGCAATCATTTTGCTATAACAAACAATTCATATTGATTTTTTAATCCAACAATAGAACGAATTTCACGCCAACTCGTCTTCGTGATTGGCAGCACCTTCTCAGAATCCAATGAAACTTTGTGGGTGTGTAGACTATGTCTTTTTAAGCAATTTTGCATACTTTGTTTTTTCAAAATTTATCCAGACTACCATTTGAAAAGGGTTTAAGGTTTTTGATCAATGTTTTTTAAATCATCATATAACTCAAAAAGGAAACAGACTCACTCCAAAAGTAATGTATGAGTTAAAATCGATTATCGAGTAAAATCGATTCTTACACGCAAAAAAAATTTAAAATCTAAAATGATGTTAGTTTTTGAAAGGTAAATAATTTCTCATCACCATGAGGCTCTAAGAGTAGACAGCAATTTTTGCTAGAACAAATGTTGTTCAAGTGAAAGTATTGATAGTTCCGTTAGGTCACAGCAGGCTGTGAAAATTGAATAAGTAGTTTTGAAATTAAGCAGAGAGCATTGTGAGGTAGTATTTCGAAAGAGGAAACACAAACTTTTGCCAAGCATCACCCAATGCGGGGACAGGTCAATGTGTTGCATTCGATCATCCTATATTTTTTATAATATAGGTGATATAGTGTGTAAAGTTCGCCATATATTGCGAGATGAGTACTTTTAAGTAAACAAGTGGTTCTCACAAGTTGTCATAAGTCACAACACATTTTCCATGTCCAATTTTGACCGTGTATCGCGCCAACTCTGTCTTATAATTTGGTCCTAAAAACGTCACAGAAGCTAATCAAATTTAATTATAATGACAATTTGGATTTTTAAGGGTCTTTGAATGCTTGAAAAATCAAGGCTGCTATTTGAAAGGGGCTTATTTTTTAATTATTTATTTTTAAAACTTTAGTTATAATACAATTAAATCAGGTGGTTGATCCTGTTCATTACCAAACACTTTGAAGTATATTACAAGAAGGACAATTAAATTGGAAAACAAATGCTTTATGCATAATATTTGGAGTATTGACCCATGACTCAATAGCAGTTCAGTTGTTTATATCAAAATTGCTAGATTTCATTAAACAAAATTCAATGTATTGCTCAAAAATTATTTTCATGTTAGATGGAGCAGCGGCCCATTATGGGAACGAAAGAACTTTGTTAGCGTGTGCAATTTCAAGTCCATATATGGTTGGAGCGTCTCATGGGAAAGGTCCATGTAATAGCTATTGGTGGTAATCTCAAGCAAATGGCAAAGAGAGCAAGCATTGCTCAAGATTATGGAAACACAATCAAAACTCCTCGAGAACTATATGACTGGGCAGTTGAACAGTCAAATAAAAGTAGGGATTGTATGCGTATAATGGACCCTGTGCGTATAATGGACACCCTGCCATATTTTTGCAATTGTTTCGTTATTATCGTATTTAACCTAAGCATTGTCAGTTAAAACACATAGTATTAACACTAAAACAAAGGTGAGAATATGATTCCTCACAAATTTCACACATAAAACATCATTATTAATTATTTTTACCTGAGCACTGCATGGTACAGTGATTTGTAAGTATTTTCGTTACAGGAGAGAAAAAAGGAAACTGATCATATAAATAAATTGTAGATAATAAAAAGGCATTTTCAACACGTTAATACTTAGTACTTATATTCAATTTTACTATGCAGATATAAAAACAATGACAAATTGTAAAAAATGTATAAAACTTTGAGGGTCCATTATACGACTGATTGGAAGTGCTTTGTTGCCTATTTCCAACCCCTCATTTCTTTTTGTAAGCAAACTGAACTTATTTTATGCTCACCGTCTAAATTGGAAATTGTTGATCAAAATGAGAAAAATTAATGAATGTAAGCATACTTACATGGAATCGAAGTGCAACAGTGATTCGAGCGATTCAAAACTATGTTCCGATAAAACAGGCGTGCAAGCAGTATAAAATTCCACGCTCTACAGTGAAATATTGTCTCGGGAAAAGCTGGTCTGGAAGGCAGGAGGTCTACCAAACGGCCTGTCTCACCAAACTGCAACGCAAAGTCTTCCAATACAAAGTGATCAGATTGAATGAATTTGGTGGCATTTGAAGTTGGCAATTAGGGCCAGCACTCACTTTCGACCCATTTGTACAAACCTTACAAGTTTTGTATTATAGGTCGAAGACTGGAACAAAATTCATGTAGGTGCTTTTGCCTTTATAGAGGCTTTTAGTCATTGCCTAGTACGCCTCTTTTATAATGGTTGTGTAGAAACGTATTTCATAAGGAATGAGGAATATTCAAGAATTGAAAATAGTGTATACGGATAATCTGGATGATCTCTCCCAGCCGCATCGTGAAGGTTCGTATGCAGCATCATCTAATGAAGTAATCAATCTGAGGAAAAAACTAAATCTGAGGAAAAACGAGCTGAACGCATAAAGAACGCAGAATTGAAGAAGTTGTTTATGATCACAAAATTGGATCAGACCCAAGTAACCACAAGCATTATATTATTGCACTTAATCAACCCAAAATCAACATCGGTATTGCGGGATCGCATCAATTCAACAGTTGTCAAGTAATGAAGCGTTAGATTAGCTTAAGAATGTAGTGATGCATTACCAATACAGTAATGCTACTTTAGCAATGTCTTATGACATTACAAAAGATATAGCATTAGTTCGATCTTAGCTTTCAGCTTTAATCCAACTTCAATGATGCACTAGATGTAATACATATGCCCTATATATTGCATGATATTACAGCCTCGTGGTTACTTGAGAAATTGTCACGTTTGAAGAACAATAGCCAGACCGGCGGTGTTTTGAAGGATTGTTGAATTTTCAAATAGGGTAAGGGATGTATATATTAGCTAGCTCCTTCATTCGGCCTATGTACCAAATGTGTCATTAATTTAGCGATAATCAACAAAATCATGTTGCTATTAGCATGATAGATGTAATCCAAAGCAATTGAAACATAATTAATCATCTTATAGTTGTAATCCGCGTAATTTTCGGTTTCTTGAACTTTTGAGGCATCATGATTTCACTGGTTAAGCTGAACATATGATCTACACGATTTCAAGTGATCTAAATTTGGCTGAATTGAATCGATAAAGCAAGTAATGCAGTCTGGATGTGTAGAAAATAGTTACACGTTACAAACTAACTGTTCACATAGCTAAAATAACAAGTTTATGGCATTATAAAAAGAGTTGTGCAACTTTCAGTGATACATGCTACCAAATGTCTTATCAAACTTATCTTTGCAAGTGTATAACTAGTTGAATCACGCTTACAGCTTAAAAACTTTAAGTTATGATGAAAAATGTGATCGCGGGTTGCATTATAGGCTGAGTCAAGGGACACATACCCTATGACTAAATGTTCATGGTTGACCTTACATGCTTGAATAATATGATAAATAATTTGTTATACACACTTCAATTTTTATACAGAAATCTGTACAGTTTTACCGAATTCTGCGTTCCGATTTTACGGATTTCGGTGAAATTTTACAGATATCTGTAAAAAAACTACCAGTTTCAGTTAAAATTTTACCGAAATCCGTAAAATCGAATTACCGAACATTCAGCTGTTGAGAATTCGGTAAAATTTTACAGATTTCTGTAAAATAATCTGAGTGAGTATGTCTGTTTTGTATTCCACATAAAAAAATGTTGTATACGCACGCATGTTACAACTTAATCAACTAGGGTAAATGTACCGTATTAAACCAACTTTGTTCATATCCATGGAAAGTGCCACGTAAGACTGATTTGTTCACACATAAACAGAGCCCACTGAGAAACACAAATTTGACAAATGAAAAGTATAAGTGGTGTAGTGTACACATAGGAAGTGTGAGTGGTTTTAAAATAGCTATCATTTGTTGATCACATTGCAAAAAATTATGTGTCGGACACAAATATATTATCATTACTTTTCTATCAGTGTACGGGAACGAATATATTCTGGTCATGTATGTATTTTGTTCACTTTGCTGTAAAATAAATTATATACACACTTAGATTTTTTGACAGAAATCTGTAAACTTTTACCGAATTATCAACAGCTGATCGTTCGGTAATGCTTTTTAACAGATTTCAGTGAAATTTTACAGATATCTGTAAAAAATTACCGGATTTCGGTAAACTTTTACCGAAATCCGTAAAATCGGATTACTGAACGTTCAGCTGTTGGAGAATTCGGTAAAACTTTACAGATTACTGTTAAAAAAATCTAGGTGTGTTTATTCGAAAGCTAAGAAAGTTATCTTTTAAAAATTTATATTTAAATGTTGAGTTGTTGTAATTTAGTGTCTTAGGGATAAAAATGTTTTAACCTTCTCATTTTTTAAGGGTTTTTTCCATGTTTTTAGAAAAAAAAACAGCAGTGAACAAAAATATGGCTTTAAACTTGTTCTACATCTCTCTGTTTGACACAAACTTTCTAGGGTGTGTGTCCTTTAACTCAGCCTATTATGCAATGATCGATTACATTTTTTATTATAACTCATACAGTTTCTAAGCTGTAAGCGAGATTCAACTAGTTAGACACTTGCTAAGACATGTTTGATAAGACATTTGGTAGTATGTATCACGAAAAGTTACACAACTCTTTTTATAAAGTTAGAAACATTCGAGGGATATGGATTTAATGTCGGTCTATGAGCACCAAATTGGGTCTATTCATGGATGCAACTTCGTCCCATTCGATGAATTTATTTCCTAAATACAGTATTTGTACGGTTTTTTTTCTTCTTAATTTTATGAATTAAGGCATTGCTAGTTGTTTTCGATCTACTTGATACAACATTTCACAGAACAAACTAAAATAAAACTGCCTCGAAACACTTAGGTGATGTTCATATATGATTTATCAGCCATTCAATAATGGCACCATTCTAATTCATTATAGAATGATTTTGTTCCTTCGGTTTGTGTTAAGATGAGCCACTTTAATATAAACAACCGCAAACTCATGGATGTCCACTTAAAATTTTACCAATAACACCCTTTTTACTACGTTATTGATACAACAGGCCATATTTGGGAACATACAGAACAATATGTCCACAACATTGGGTCTACGATTTTCTTGTAAAATCATTGTTATTTTAGCTATGTGAACAGTTAGTTTGTAACGTGTAACGATTTTCTGCACATTCAGACTGCATTTCTTGCTTTATCGAATCAATTAAGCCAAATTTAGATCAATTGAAGATCCTGTAGATAATCTGTTCAGCTTAACGAGTGAAATCATGATTCCCCAAAAGTTCGAGAAATCAAAAATTGCGCCGAAGTGAACAACTATAAGTTGATTAATATTGTCTCAATTTCTTCGGATTACATCAGTTATCCATACCACAACATGATTTTGTTGATTATCGCTAAATTAATGACACATTTGGTACATAGGCCGAATGAAGGAGCTAGGCTAACATTACATCCCCTTACCCTATCTTGCTTAGTTTTTTTTTTAATTTGAATGCAACATGTTGTGCCTGATTTCAACCCAACCGTGCACACTTGATTACCGCGCTGCTTGGTGTCCAAGGAGAAGAATGTAATAGCTCAAATGTTTTCGAAACAGTACCACACGGCTTCCGGAAAACAGCTATGTTTTTTTCCAGAAGAGTTAGCAGATAGTCATCTCTACTACGGTTACGCCAATTGTTTGGCATCGGCAGTCCAAATAGAATCTTGCCAAATAACATAATTTTGAGTTACAGCCAATTTACGACTACCATGTACCAAAAAAAATAAAAGTTCAACAACTCCGTAGAATATGAGATTTGACGATCTGCGTAGAACAATTTTTTCCTCAAATATCATTCCCTATCGTCCCTGAAAATATGAGGAACTTCATCACAGATTGTAATAGTTTTATTTAATACCTAGATTGTAGCTAGATAGATTTCAACACAGGTGTTGTAACACATTGGATGCGTTTAGAATGTTTTCTATTTGAAGGTGGTTATAATATATACAAGTCCAAAATATATGCGTTACCCTATTTGTCTATAGACATCGTATAACGAATACGTATACGAAATTACAAATTGGTTTAGCAGCGTCAGAACAATCATTTTAATCGAATTAGTTGATATGGTATTTTGGACCCGGGTCTATAATGCGCATTATAGACCCTGGTCCAAAATGAGCAAATGGGTCAAAAAAGGCACATTAAGATCAGCGCAAATTATTGATGTTTACCAGGAAAACCTAGCCTCAAAAATAGAGTTTACTATAATTTTGTGTAAATAACTAGTTATATTCATCAAATGTGGGATTGTTGTACAAATAGTTAATAAAATTCTTATGGAATACATCGAAAATGTTCAGAGCTTCTACTAAGGGGTCCATTACTAGCATATAAACCCTATTATAAAACTGAAATTCTGCTTCTATCACCTGGAAAGTATGCAAAAATGTCAGCAGAATCTTGAGGAGTTGTATATCCATGCAAAGACAATAGCTGTTACACAGGTTCATTGCTTTGTACCTATTTCAGAAAATCAATTTTCAGCTAAAAGGTTTTCTGATTCCCTGGCTAACCCACAAAAAATTCACTTTGTATGTGAAAGATTTGTAAATTAAATATATGAAGCTATGTTAATTACTAATACGTACATACAAAAACAAACAAAAAAATAAAACCCTTGCCAAGCAAAAACCTATGAGTTTTCATTGACATAAGCAGTATTTTGAAAATTCATATAACGTCATATTTGAATCGTCATTAAATGGATAGGCATCAAGTTTTGTCAAATTAGAATTTTCAAATTTGACAAGACTTGATGCATATCCATTTAAAGACGATTCAAATATAACGTCCGCTATTCTTTTAGATATATCAGCCCCCTTCTATCACAGTTTCCCCATACCTTTTACACATTCTGTATCAATCCTGACCAATTTGTCCAATTCTCAGATATCCATTTTTTGCAAATTGTTTTTAAATTTTAAAATATTTTTTTTTTAGCGTGTTAGAATTGATTTACAATTTTTACATTTTTTCATAAGAGTGAAGACAATTTTCTCAAAGTCACCGATACATCGCTTTTTGGTAAGTCTTTTTCTTTTTGAGTAACGTTGATTTAACCCTAATGTGATCGACAGGGTACACGGGTACCTTTTCATGTTTTTCATTACGAATTTTTTAGTTTATTTAAACCAGGAAGCTGAAATTTAGTGACATCTTAATAATAGTTGGAAGGCAGCATTTTGCATAAAAACATTTCGTATAGTAGCAAGGAGGAGACTTCGATTTGTTTTACCCCTTAAGTGATCGACAGGGTACCCGGGTAACCACCAAATTCAAATGATTATAACTCTGGCTTTTATTGACCGGTTTTAATTCTTTCGGCACCATTAGGTTCCAAAACTCATTTGCTTTAGAAACATTATCAGCAATGACCATTTGAGCGCATCTGGTTTCCGTAAATCTGGGTTGGAGACACAATACCGGAACATCTATTGAATTTGCAGGAAAGTATGTCAGAATGCTTGGAATAATTCCTAGAAACTATATCTATCCTATTGCAGTTGAGGCCAAACGGAAACCTGTGCCGAAGAAACAGGTCCGAGGACAAATCATCCGATGGCCTCAAAACGTTGAGAAATATCCTAGTGAAGAAATTTCATGAATTTTGATACTCATATTGCCAGGGGGTTCTACTGAAAATGTTCATGGCCACTTGAGGCCCCACTGGAATCTGTTCCGGGTTCACAGGTCTGAGGACAAATCATCAGATAGCCACTAAATGTTGTAAAATAAAGGGCGAACACGAAATTATTGCGACACAGAAAATGTCATGCCAATTTTCTTATAATGTTTAGAATCAAACCAAAATTTTAGGGTAGTTTTATACATATATTTACTTCAAAAATCAAAGAAAAGTTAACCGATGGAGCCTTGAGTGTAAAATTGAACGCATTTTCGCTTGATGTCCTCCATCAAAGTCTTTACAGTGTCATCCGGTACCAGTTTCTCAGTGCCCGAGTTTTAGCCGTCGATTGTTGCCGCTCATCGCGGTTTGGGAAGTTCTATGCACCTTGTATGTATGTAGTCCAGCTCTCTTCTTTGCATTCTGGACGTAGCTCTGCGACATGCCGATCTTTTCAGCCAAATCACGGCTTGAGACGTTGGGATTTGCTTTAATCATCCGCTTCACCTTTCCCTCCGTGTTTTTTGTTCTCCGGTCCCGGTTTCTTCCAGCTCCCTTTGCCGTGGTCCAACGTCAACCGCTCCTAGAACCGCTTCAACACTCTGGAGACGGATGAATGGTGAATGTTCAACATTTTTCCCAACTGCCGGTGCGACAGGTCAGGAAATTCCAGGTGTTTGGAAAGAATTTGTTCTCTCGACTCGCGTTGGTTCACCTCCATTTTCGTTGAATCGAAAACACGACTTCGAGTTTGACGGCATGTAAAAAATACACATCAATGAGAAAGTGTGCAAAATTTGGTTGATTTTTACCCAATGGTAAAAAGTTATGCCATGTTGAATGTGTCGCAATAATTTCGTGTTCGCCCTTTATCCTACTGAGAAATTTCATGAATATTGATAACAATATTGCCAGGGTTTCTACTGAAATTGTTATTGGCCACTCGAGACCCCTTTGGTAACTTGTTTTGGAAGGGCCAGTCCGAGGACATCATCAGATAGCCACAAAACGTTGAGAAATATCCTACTGCAAATTTATATTTTGATTATTTGTACAACTTTGTAGAACATTATTTTGACCTAAAACTGCACATTATTAAATAATCACAGAAACTAGTTTCCAAGGCCTGCCATTTTAAAAAACACGTACCTCGGCATTGGTGACCAGATAGAAGGTTAGTGTTTTCAGCAATGTTGTTTGTATTAAAATTATCTACAACTTTGTCGAAAACACTAACTCTCTATCTCATCATTAAAAGAACATGTTTGTAGCGGCGCCTAATGGTGAAGCTGTGAACTAAGATTTGTCACCTTTAAATGCGTTATATTTTTGAAAATTTTCATCTGAAGACGACCAAAATGTTAAGAACACGTTTTTACGAGTTATTGTAAAAAGTTCATGTTTTTAGCGTTTCGTCCCACAGTGTGTGTTAGTGACCATGATTTTTAGTGAAAAATGTTCAATGTGTTATGTCTGTTTGTCTGTGATATAAGTGTTAATAAATTAACGGAGATGGATTTATATAAAAATATAAACATTTTCATAAATAAACTCGAGTTGTTACGGTCTTTGGTGATAATTTTTGGTGCTGCTGATCGAAAATTATGCAGAAAAAATCCAAAACTACCAAATTTAAAAAGATTTTTCTCCCTAAAGGGGATAAACGGGGACAAACATTTTTGCATAGATCTTGTAGATGGAAGTTTGTAAGTTCAGTTCATGGACTCTGTGTTTGCAAATATTTGCAAATAAAGGAATAAGATATCTTGCAAAAACGTATATTTTTTTACACTTCAACCCCTACAACTTTTCTAATACAATAACTAGCTACTATATTGTATCTCTAAAATGCGTGTCATTTTATACCCTAAAAGTCATTTAGGCATAGTTTTCAAATTCAAATTAAAATAAAACAGTTACAGCAAAAAAACTGTTTTTTCAAGTCCCACCCTAAGGAAAGTTAGAAAACCTGTTATAAAACGATAAGTAGATGAGATAGAATTAAAATTTTTTCACCAATGTTTCATCAAATTAAAATATCTACAATTCTGTTGAAGCAAAAAATCCTCTAAACCATAAGAATTTAAAGTTGAAATTTTTATTATGAACATCAAAGGACCACTCTTGTCACAACCCAAACCAAAAGATAGATCTTATTTTAAAAATCAAATCTCCCGAAGACATCATCTGTCTAAAGTTAATGGTTTTCAATTTATCGATTTTTGTCGTGAAATTTGTCCATTCGGACCATAGTGTACTGGAGAAATTTCTTGAATTTTGACGCCCATATTGCCAGGGTGTTTCTACTGAAAATGTTCATGGCCACTTGACGCCCCACGGAAATCTGTTCCGAATTCACAGGTCCAAGGATAGTTCATCAGATTGCCACTAATCGTTGAGGAATATCTTATTGGAGAAATTTCATGAATTCTGACACCCATATTGCCAGGGGTTTCTGCTGAAATTGTTCTTGGCCACTCGAGACCCCCCGGAAACCTGTTTCGGAATGACCGGTCCGACGACAAATCATCAGATAGCCACAAAACGTTGTAAAATATCCTACTGGAGAAATTTCACGAATTTTGATACCCATATTGCCAGGGTTTTCTACTGAAAATATTCATGTCCACTCGAGGCCTCACGGGAACATGTTCCGGATTTACCGGTCCGATGAAAAATCATCAGATAGCTTCAAAATGTTGAAAAATATCGTAAATTTAATGAATTTTGATAGCCATATTGCCAGGGTTTCTTTTGATATATGTTCATTGCCAATTTAGTCCCCACGGGAACCGGTTACAGAATAGCCGTTGCAGGAATATGAAAATTCAATGAGTTTTTGAATCTAACGGTGCCAAAATAATTAAAATAGGTCAATAATAGTCAGAGTTATAACCATTTGAATTCGGTGGGTACCCGGGTACCCTGACGATCACTTAGAGGTGTTTTTTTTTGTCAAACACATAAGGGTTAAAAAAAATCGATCAAAACTTAAGCGTTTTTCAAATGGTAGTTAACATAAATTTTAAAAAATCAAGGTATGCAAAGTTGCATGGAAAGACACACTCTACACACCCACTAAGTTTCATTAGATTCTGAGAGGGTGCTGCCAACCACTGGATGAGTTGGCGTGAAATTCGTCAATAAGAGATAGTTTGAACACCATTTTGTTGTGCGGATAATATTCGGACACCCTGTTTATCATAACACATTTGTTTCTTCTTGCCGAATATAAGTGTACTGTTATTCCAAACATGTTTGCAAAGTTTTGACCAAATCTAAAATACTGATTTGGCGTGGAACGGCTCTATATTGATAGCAATGTTGTCAACGGTGTCTCCATCGTGTTGAAAACTATGCTCATATGTAAATAAATAACCACATATCGGTTAAAAATTCTCCCCAAACAATTCAAAGAAAGTCAACAATAAAAAGCGCCAAGAGCAGAGACGATTATTCGGGTATTTATCCATGAAATAGTTTTCTATTCCTTATGTCCATCAGTCCACTACCCTACCGCTGAACCAAAATAATTTAAACTCACTCATTCAGTTCCCATGAAAAACACGAACCACAATGGTCATGTTCACACACCGTAGCGCTTATTCAATGTGAGGCTCCTCTGATCGGCTAGTTCCCCCCGGTACGGAAGATCCGGCGAGGTCATCTGCTGGAGGAAACGCTTAAACGGAGTTCACGCGCTTACTGGGCATGATACATGGTCCGTTTTTTTCGCCCTGTCATTGACCAAAATATTCATTTAGACTGCATGATTCGGAGATTTGGTAGTTTGTTCTTTTGTACGAGGGATCCTACCATAGTGAGGATCATATTCGGGTGAAGAAAGAAATAATTGATATATCATTATAACATTAATCTAATAAGAAACTCCCGAGCGCGATTCCCCTTCCGCTAAGGGATGTTTCGGTTTTTTTCAGCACTGTTCTGAATGAATGTTGTCTGGAAATTTCATCATGGTAATATATATTTTTTGCGATACCTCAAATAATCTGTTTTAAACGAATGTCAAAATAGATTATGGTTTTTGTGCTAATTAAATTTGTTTGAAAAAATCGTGTTTATTATAAGAGTTTTGCAGTTTTTCAGTTAACTGATGATTTACGTTAAGTATACTCACTCATAACATAGTTTGAAAGAAACAACTTATTTTATGCGTTATCTTATCCATATTTACTTATGGAAGAGTAGATTTTTCATTTATTCATGGAATATTTTGACATGCAATATTCTATAGTTCATTGTTGTTTTATTTTGTTTTTTATTTCAGCTTAGTTCTTCATTTTGTTTACTATCAGGTGTGGTTAAAATGGAATATCAATTCAATGATAAGCTAACCATTGTTATAACCTCAAAATGACGAGAATAACAATTATTATCGGACGATGCTCCAGAGAAACTGGCACCACAGTCGCCGACAGACAGCCTTCCAACACTTCCATGAAACTGGAAGCTAAACCAACGACTCGATTTCAGCTCTTCCTGAGCTAATTAGCAAATCAATTTGCTCCAGCAAATTTTGGATTCCACGCTTGTCCCTGTCTCCTGCAGACAATCTCACACTCGCTTACCTACCCTGCTGAGTCCAACGTAGAGTAGGTATGTCTCCAGCAGAAAACCCAGGAGACCTTCCAGGTCTGTATTCCGTCTCCTCCCTGTCACATTATGCAAGCGTCTCGAGTAGACATGGTCTCATTTTTCGTCGTCCACAATTTGTCACTTTGATTAGTGAATGAATCAATAAGAATCTTAATTTCCATCGCTTGGGTCGTCGTCGTCTTCAATACCCCTGGGACTAGCTCCGTCTGCCATCCAGCGCAAAATGCTACCCACCGTCAGCGCACATACGGAACCAGTCAGTGTCATGCGATCGCCTTTTTAATCGCCCCGTCATCAAACACCGATCGAGTTAATTTATGCAAATTTTTACGTTGCCAAGGAGCAGCATTAATGTGACATTTTTTCGTCGCTGTTTAGTACGAAAGTGACAGAGGGGAACGCCCTGGTCACGGTCTCCGGCCTTTCTCACTCTAACCCATCTCAATCCGGAAAATCCCCTCCCCCCGGAACCCTAATCAACTTATATGCGGTCGCACCAATTTCTCAAATCCATCGGCACGCTGCCGATTCCACGCGTTGACTTGTTCGTGACTTTATGTGAGCTGGCCCAAACGTGCCGCAACTGGCAAAGAATTCCACCGAGCGTTCGCATTCCAGCCATCTCCCGATATGGAGCAGGCAACGACCAGGGAAAAAATCTGGCATACCAAAATCTTCCCCGGGGCCCAGTCAGTGCAAACCGTAGATCTCTAATCGCACCTAGCGATCGCAATAATTTCCCTGCAATTAATTACGGTATGAGGTATCTATTAAATCGTAAATTCCCCCCATTCACTCCCGTATCCGCGTGGATGGTACGCGCGGGAAAATATTTTACATAAATTCGTAACTTCCTCGCGCGTTATCTCCTGCGTGGTTGATCGGGGATGGTCGATCGGTTTCCACTCAATGTTCCCACGCGCAGTCTGGCAGCGGATTGAAAACAATTTTCCGGACTCCCGCCAGCTCCTTGGCACATTCCACATCCAGCCGGGGTGAGCTCAACCTTCTAATTCTTTCTAATAGAAAATAATTAACCACACAGATCAAAAGATTGCAGCCTCCTTCGGACTGATGGGCAACGTGTTGAATAAAGTAATGGGCTTAAGTGCCGATTATTCCAAAATTACTTCCTCACTTATTGGTCGGCATCGGTGGCGCGATGGTGGTGGTGGTAATTGATTTGCGTTAGCCGGAGAGGCACGCTCAAATACCTATTATGAATGTTTCGGCTCGCTGAAGATCGGGAAAAATACAGGCGATGAAACGTGGGACACACGGCCGATGGAAATAGATCAAACGTGTGTAAATGATAGTTTATTTTCGTTGAAATAGAGGCAGATTTGTTTGTTTGAAACTCAGACAAAAATGTATTTGAATACTCTAAAATTTACCGTAAAAACCTCCATATGAATTCTTCAATAAAAGTATTTATTCTGAAAGTTTTAAGAATTAAAGGTTAATTTTTTTTTTTTAATAATCATTTATTTGTACAGGCTCAATCGAATTAACTTAACAGAGCCAAATTTTCATACTTTTATACATCATTTATCTTTAAACTAAGGTTAGGAGGATAGAGCCGATTACTCGCGGCCGTCTCGAGGTTAATAGGGATTACAAATTACGGATGGGAAAGAGGGTGGAAATTCAAAGTATGGTTTACATAACACATTAAATTCAAATTCTAAATTACCTAAACACTTATAACTATACAATTTATAGTTTTCTTTTGACTTGAACATTTTTTGAAAAAGAAAAAAAAACACACACACACACACATACACATATATAAAAAACTTAAAGTAAACATACAGGTTAAACTAACTACAATCTAAGGCTAATGTTAGTCAAAAACACATATATGAGTTTCATGTACTCCAAATCACGTACAGCCTAAATATCTCGGATTGGCACTTTGGGTTGTCTACCTCGAGCCCGAAGGGTATCATTAAGCTCAGATCTGACTCCACGATGTTCAGCACAAGACCAAATAACGTGATCTGCGTCCTGATAGTCTTGTCGATATTCACAGAGATTGCTGACGCTCAGCCCAACCCGGTATAAATGAGCGTTCAAAGAATAATGATTGGACATGAGGCGAGACATGACACGAATGAAGTCTCGACTCACATCCATCCCCCTAAACCAAGATTTCTTCGACACCTTTGGGATGATAGAATGTTGCCATCGCCCCAAATCTCCTTTACTCCATTTATACTGCCAGCTGACGAGTGACTGTTGACGAAAAATAGGAAAAAATTCGTTGAAGGCGATTTGTCGATCACAAATATCGCCTTCCATTGCGCCCACCTTAGCAGGCGAGTCCGCTTTCTCATTGCCCGGAATCGAACAATGAGATGGGACCCATACAAAGGTGATGATAAAATAACGCGAAGATAAAGCACTTAGAAGCTCCTGTATTTTCATGAGAAAATACGAGGAGTGCTTTACCGGCCTCAAGGAGCGAATAGCCTCTATAGAACTGAGACTATCCGTGAAAATGAAGTACTGATCCGGTGTTAATGAGGCAATAATTTCTGGCAATAAATGTATTGCCGCTAATTCAGCGACATACACGGAACAAGGAGCTTGAAGTTTACGGTTGGCGCTATAAATTTCATTAAATATACCAAAGCCAGCTGACTCCTCTATCAATTATCCGTCAGTGAAGAACGATTTAGTGGAATCAACTTGGCCAAACTTTGCAGCAAATATCACCGGAGCAATTATAGGACGATGATGCTCTGGGATTCCATGAAGCTCCTGCTTCATGGATAAATCAAAATGAACCGAATTGTCGAGATCGGAGAAGCAAACACGATTGGAAATGTTCGGCGAAGGGCTGACATCCTGTGTTATGTACAAATGGTACAAGGTCATGAAGCGGGTTTGAGGATTCAACTCAAGGAGCTTCTCAAAATTTGCGATTACCTGGGGGTTCATAACTTCACACCTGGTGAGGAGCCGGAGAGATAATTCTGAAAACCGATCCGAGAGAGGCAACATGCCAGCCAGCACTTCAAGACTCATGGTGTGAGTCGAGTGCATGCAACCTAACGCGATACGAAGACACCAATACTGAATACGTTCCAGTTTAATAAAGTGCGACCGAGCCGCTGACTGAAAACAAAAACTACCGTGTTCCATAACCGACAAAATCGTTGTCCGGTACAACGTTAGAAGAT
Organism: Aedes japonicus; assembly: GCA_034211315.2. Lineage (NCBI taxonomy): Eukaryota > Metazoa > Arthropoda > Insecta > Diptera > Culicidae > Aedes > Aedes japonicus. The sequence continues at coordinate 103,070 of JASCZW010001544.1, read as the reverse complement.
CTTGCGGATGCGCTCCCCACCAGGTCCAGGTAATTGTGAAGAGAAAGTTGATCTTTGGCTGGCACTTTCGCTTCACATACTCAACATGGGATCTCCAGGTGCACTTTGAATCGAACTAGACCCCAAGATATTTAAATGACATAGAATGAGTTATCGGCTTACCCCAAATTTGAAGCTTCGGTTGTGCTGGGTTATGCTTCCTAGAAAAAACTACCAACTCAGTTTTCTCCGTAGAGAATTCGATACCTAGCTCTAGAGCCCAAGTAGACAAATTGTCTAAGGTATCCTGTAAGGGTCCTTGCAGATCGACCCCATTGGGTCCCGTGACAGACACTACGCCGTCATCTGCAAGTTGTCTCAACGAACAGTTGTCACCATAGAGCAGGCACTTTGGAAGTATCCTAAGGAAGTGAAATCGGAGGAAGATATGAAGAAAAATGGATTGCCACGCAAAAAAAAAGTTGGTCTTAGTGTTGAAAACTTATCTGAAATTCTCTGCAAAACATCAATGAAGTTCTCCGCAGAATTTCTCTGAAGTTCTCTGAAGAACCCCCTTAAGTTCTCTTTAGAACTTCCCTAATCTTGTGACATCCTTGAAGTTCTCGGAAAAATTTCCATAAAGTTCTCGGAAGAGCTTACATGAACTTCTCTCAAAAACTTCTCTAAAGTTCTCTGAAGAATGTCAACGATGTTCTCTAAAGAACTGCCTGAAATTCTCTGAAGAACTTTCCTGAAGTTGTCTGAAGAACTTCCATGAAATTCTCTGAAGAACTTGCCTGAAGTTTTCCGAAGAACTTGCTTGAAGTTCTCTGCAGAACTCCTATAAAATTTTCTGCAGAATTTCCTTTATGTTCTCTGAAGCACTTCCCTGAAGTTCTCTGAAGAACTTTCATGAAGTTCTCTGAAGAATTTTCCTGATGTTCTCTGAAGAGCTTTCGTAAGTTTTCTGAAGAACTTTCGTAAATTCTTAGCAGAACTTCCATGAAGTTCTCTGAAGAACTTCCTGGAGTTCTTTGCAGAATTTCCCTGAAGATCCCCGAAAACTTCCCTGAAGTTTTCTGAAAGACTTCCTGACGTCCTTCACAGAACATTCTTGAAGTTCTCTGAAAAATTTCCACGATGGTCTTTGAAGAACTTACATGAACTTCTCTGAAAAACTTCCCTTAAGATCTCTGAAAAATTTCGCCGATTTCTCTGAAGAACTTCCTGAAGATCTCTGAGAAACTTCCATGGATTTCTCTGACGAACTTCCATGAAGTTCTCTGCAAAACTTCCACGAAATTTTCTGAAGAACTTTCATAAAGTTCTCTGAAGAATTTCCCTGAAGTTTTCTGAAGAACTTTCATGAAGTTCTCTGAAGAATTTTCCTGATCTTCGCTGAAGAGATTTCGTAAGTTCTCTGAAGAACTTTCGTAAGTTCTCTGCAGAACTTCCATGAAGTTCTCTGAAAAACTTCCCTGGAGTTCTTTGCAGGATTTCCCTGAAGATACCCGAAAAACTTCCCTGAAGTTTTCTGAAAGACTTCCCTGACGTTCTGCACAGAACATCCTTGAAGTTCTCTGAAAAATTTCCACGGCGGTCTTTGAAGAACTTACTTGAACTTCTCAGAAAAACTTCTCTTAAGATCTCTGAAAAATTTCACCGATTTCTCTGAAGAACTTCCTGAAGATCTCTGAGGAACTTCCATGAAGTTCTCTGACGAACTTCCATGAAATTCTCTGCAAAACTTCCTCGAAATTTTCTGAAGAACTTTCATGAAGTTCTCTGAAGAATTTCCCTGAATTTCTCTGAAGAACTTTCATGAAGTTTTCTGAAGAATTTTCTTGATCTTCGCTGAAGAGATTTCGTAAGTTCTCTGAAGAACTTTCGTAAGTTCTCTGCAGAATTGCCATGAAGTTCTCTGAAGAACTTCCCTGGAGTTCTCTGCTGAATTTCCATGAAGTTCTCTGAAAAACTTCCCTAAAGTTTTCTCAAAGACTTCCCTGACGTAATTTACAGAACATCCCTGAAATTCTCTGAAAAATTTACACGAAGGTCTATGAAGAATTTTAACGAGATTCTCTGAAGAACTTCCTGAAGTTCTCTTAAGAACTTACATGAACTTCTCTGAAAAACTTCCGTGAAGTTCTCTAAAGGACTTACCCGAAGTTTTGTGAAGAACTTCTCTGAAGATGTAACCCAAAGCTGTCAAAAGGACAGCCTCTCATCTGTGATAAGCTTATCACTAGTGATAAGCATTCAGCACATAGTTCACACGTGGTGAAATAATTCTATATTATGAAGTCGACCGTCTGGAAGACCGAGATTAATCAAACGAATTTCCTGGAAACAGTAAACTAATACATGATCTAGAAATCAAAATACATATATTACAAAAAAAAGTTCCCATGAACAGTAGCAACACGAAGAGGATGAGTTCTGATCTAATGTGTACACCATTCAAAAAGCTTTGAACCCTCGAATATCTATTTTGAAGATGCCATCTTACCATATTTCAATGATTTCGAGATCCTGAATATATAGTAAGTTTACGAGCACACTTGCACAACATAGTAAGAAAATTCTGAACTGTTAAGTTAATTTTACAACTAACTTTCCTGGAAACAGTAAATTGATACACGAGGATCTCGAGGTTCAGGTCTTAAAGTAAGTTTTCATGCACACTAGCGCCGCATAGTGAGATAATTCTGAACTTTTAAGTTAACCATCCCGAAGGCCTTGGTACTGAACAACTTGCTTAAGGAAGTAACTTCCTATTTACGAAAGATCACGAAATGTTTTCGAATGAAACAACAAAGGTCAATGCCCTTGACCACCATCAAGGGAATCCGCGAATGTCGGGGAGTTTACTGTGGTTTGCTGGATTTTGCTAAAACATGCTGCCTTTCATCCGCCATAACTTTTCTGGTGAAGTCTGATCGGTACAGTTTCTTGTTCAAAGTTGTTTGTTAAAGTCTGAGAAATTTCTTTAAAATACTTCTGCAGCATTTTCATTTAAACTGAGGCGGTTATTTGAGCAGTGCTCAATATATACCAACATTTTATTTTTTGATGCCAATTTGTGAAGACAGATGCAAATCGCATGAGGTTAAAATATGATATTCGGTGGTTTTGTGACCCAAACTAACGGAAACTGGCATGGAGCACTGGGTCTAAAAATCTTTGTCGACCAGTGTTATCGCATGAAAAATCGCTAAAATCAATCCATTTTTTTTGCATGTGTTACTTCTGTTCAACGGCTTCAATTACGATATTGTCATATCTTATTTTTTATTTAAAAAAATGTTTTTACATTGATAGGCCAATGTGTGTCCTCCAGGCGTCTCAGTTTGTTTCCAGTCCAATAATTTTTTGGGGTTAGTTAAGTCATTGGTAATGGAATAGATTTTCTAACAAAATCTCAATAGTATGCTACTTCTAACTAAATATAAATACGTGAATAGAAAGGTAAACAAATTTGAAATTCATTTGTGTTATTCATATTAAATTTTTCGTAAAGGTTATATTGTTTATCATTTATTTTCATGGCATGACGTCTTTATAACAATACATGATACACAATATCCCTCTAACATTCTCGATTCATGGCTGCTCCCTCCAATCCCGTGGGCACCTTCGTACCGTAGGATAGTAGTCCAGCATTCACGCAACATGTTCTGCCCAGCGTACCTTATGAATACTGGGTTCGTCACCGAGTTGAGCGAGCTTATGGTTCATCCGCCACCTACAGGCTCCGTTCTCCTACACTTCACCAAAGATGGTTCTTAACATCCATCGCTCAATAACTCCCAGTGATTGCAAGTCCTCTCCAAGGATTGTCCACGATCATGTCCGTCGAGAACAACCGGTCTTATTGGATTTTTCTACAGGACACACTTTGTCGATCGTTACACTGCTGCCTAGTTTGGTTCAGTCGTGTTTGGTGCCGCATGCCAGCATGTACTTCGTTAAGGACCTATTTATCTTCAACCCAATCTGCCCTTCATCGCGCTTTAGTCTAGTGTACTGCTCTGCTACTGCCTCAAATGTTCTGCTTGGCTCACTCCACCACACAGCAGGCTTGAAATTCCATCACCTTGACGCAGACACCTGCGGGATTTGAATGAACAGATAATCCACCCAATATCCGCACACAAAGCACTGGGTTCTATCCATCGTAGCCTTGGTTGGTCTGTCGCTTTCCGAAAAGCCGCCTTCGTCATACATCTTCCATAGCTCTTTGCGGAATACTGTATTATATGCGGGCTTGAAGTCGATTGTAACAATGGTGTTTAGGGACTCTATATTCACGGTAATTTTGGGTGATCTGCCGCAAAGTAAAGATTTGGTCCGTTGTTGAGCGGTCTTCGATGAAGCCGGCCTGATAACTTTCCACGAACATATTTGCTATGCGGCGACTGTCACTGTTAGATCATTTGGGATAGCACTTTTATAGGCGGCATTAAGGACGGTGATCAAACGAGCAGTTTTCACAGTCCAGTTTGTTGCCTTTCTTGTAGAAAACTTATCCCAAATTCGACCTGTCAGTTGATTACAGGCAATTGGTCAATTTGTCCGGCCCATCTTGTTAAGTTCCGCCCGAAACTATACGCCGTTCCAACCGATTTGTTATTCCTGCTTGCGCTCTCGATGGCATCCTTTAGCTTCACCTGTCGTTAGGGTTGCTTTTAACTGCCTTGGTTTTTTTTCCTTTTCTCCGTTTGAATGTTCAATGAAGTGTTTCTACTCGATCACCTCTACAATCGTTTGTCACTTGTCCTTATCCCTATCCTGACACATTTTAGCTTGCGTAGCACGAAACCTCCTGGCGGATTGGTGTTGAGTTTCTTTATTAGACTTATATTTTGCTCTAATTTATAAATAAATACAAAACTAACAATGGGTATTTTATGTTTCATAAAAAAACATATCGAAGCATGAAGTCATTTTTTAATCGGAAAATTGTATTCGGTATTCTTGTACATTGCCGGAAATAATTTTTTCACAAAAACGTTCATAACGGAGAAACATTTTTAGGAGATATAATTTTGTTCTCGGGAAACTGGTTTTCCGGAATCGTTGTTCATTAAACAAACAATTAAAAATTCAATTTCCAATCAAAACCAACAGTTTTACTTTTTTTTGCAATGCCATTGCAATAATAACCACGACTGACGGCTATATCCTCCCATCCACTCAATTTCTGTCATTTGAACCTTCAAAACGAACGTAAACTGCAACGAAATAATTGGCCAATTAATTGCAACTCATATCCACACAGCGAGCCTGGACTTTGAATGCCAATCAGGTTGACCTAAATCTGCCCCGCGTAGTATATAGTCGCGATTTATTTTGTTCATTCTACGTATAGAGGTCCCATTCCACACTTCTCACGCCTTCCATCCTCCGAAAAAATCCACCTGCACTGTGCCAACCCGCAATTAGCGCAGGCCATTATCGAAGACTGATGCCCATGGCGGGGATCAGCGATAATTTCTGGCAAACAAATTTCGCTGAAATTGATCGTATTAATCTCGGCAGTCGCCCGACTTGGTCCTTGGCCGGTCGCGCGAGAGATCGGCTTATCGATTCCCGCAATCGTGTTCGAAATTAAAAAGTGAACAATCATCATCATCAACATCACAAAATGCTGCTGTTGTTCCCGGAGCTACCCTAACCACTCAGGTCGCAACCGCGCTGCTGCAAAGAAAAGAGAAAATCACAAACACACAAAGCGGATCATGTCCAGTATGAGAATCGAGAAAAACGGCGAAAATTAACAAATCATCATCGATATCTTAATTTCCATTTTATTTGACTTCTTCGCCATCCCAATCCGGTCAGCTCCGTTGTTGTTGATGTTGCTGGTGTCTGATGATGCCTTATTATTTCGTTGCTGCCTTCCTCTTGCAGACGAACTTTGATCTTCACGATTTCAGTAAAAAATGTAAGTCACTTTCCCAGCCCGGAATTCACTTCATTTCACGCCGAGTGAGTGAGCTAATGGACTTGTCAGAATACATCTATTTATTGAACTGTTGCTTTTTGGCAGTCTTATAACTCGTTGAATACAAATATTGATTGATGCTCAACGAGGGTTGTTAAGGGCTTGTCAAATCATGACTTAATTGCTCCCAGGAGATATGGTGGGTTTTTTTTAATGTTTTGAATATTTTCGATGGCTAAAAATACGTTATAGACGGTATTGGTGATGCAAAATTGTTTCTGTTTCGAAGCAAATCAAAACAACTAGTATGTATGTCCCTTGACTCAGCCTTACGTGCAGCGGCCGATTACATTTTTTATTGTGTATGTTAATGGGCTAACCTAGCACAGAGGCCTGTACTTGGTCATCGTGCACTGTGTTAGAGTATGGTCAGGGTCGACTTTGAGAAAAGGCTGACTTCTGATCATACTAAAACCGGTATCCATGTTGCCACATCAGAAACCTCCGGGCCATCCCAACGGTATTACTTCACAGGGCATCTTGGCCATTTATGCTCTCAGCCATTTGCTTCTACGCCTTGCCTGAGCTATTTAGCTCTCACCGTTCTTGGTTGAGACATTAAGCTCCTACCTTTCTTGGTTGAGCCATCCAGTTCCCATCCTCTACGCAATCGACTCGAGTAGTCCCCGACGGTGGATCTACCAAAACCGACATCCCGCTACTCCACTCAACCACTCCGTTCTTGGTTCTCCCGCCATTTTCGCTGCATCTAACATCATTTGAGTTCACACACTTTCGTCACGGAAATTCCGGACAGAAGGGTGATGCTGCGTGTCCTAATCGATGCAAACAAACATGACCAGGTAGAAACTGCGTAAGGTGGAAGTTTACTTCTCCATGCTTTCTTTTCGTAAAGATCGACAGATGTGGTATGAGCTGGTGCGTCCATCGATCGTTCTCCCTCGTATTCCATTTTTTCATCGACACCGGTCCTTGATAACACTCACTGTCCTCCACTAGACTCACATGGTCATGAGCCTCAACTGTTCAACTTCGCCTGGTTTCGCTTGATTTCCAGCGCTGTGATCCAGGTTGGATCTCCGTATCTCAGTATAGATGATGATACACTAAATAGTAGATGCCGCCTACTACTGCTAGGTTCGTCGCTATTTGACACGATTTTAACTACCGCATTGATAGCCTTCACCGCCTTCCCACCGGTATAATCTACGTGGCTGTTGAAGCTCAACCGATCGTCGATCATCACACCCAGCTATTTCAGCACGCACTTCACGACTATGGCATGCCCTCCGATGACGATTTCTGCTCGCTGCACCGCTTTACAGTTACTGACCAACAGCACCTCCGTTTTGTGGTCGGCTACATGCAGCTGCGACTCTTGCATTCAGTTTCCAATTATCGATTGCTTCGGTCGCCAGAATTTCCACTTCTTCCAGTGTATCGCCTGTCACTGATAATGCGATGTCGTCTACAAAACCAACGATCACTACGCCTTTCAGATGCTTCAGCGTCAGCACTCCGTTGTACATCCCATCCCAAAGTGTTGGCCAAGGATGGAACCTAGCGGAACTCCACGATTTCCGCCCCACGAAGATCTCTTACATCAGCACCCGGTTGGAAAAGCAACTCTTCAGAATTCCGTACAGGTAATCAGGGACCATCTGTCTATACGGTGACTCGGCAACAGCCCCTTCCTCACCAATAAGACTTAGGCCAGTGTGGCTTCTGCTGTACACAGAAGTTGTCTCCATTGTACTTCATGGCTGTACCTCGTCAGCCTCACCGTCTGCGAAGGGCACGCAGGTTACCTTCTACTTGATCGATGAAACTCGCTCGTTAAGAGTCTCTTCTTCTTGCATCCGTTGGTTTGTTTTCGAGAATCATTTAAACATCCTTACGACATGAACAGCCCATCGTAGTCGACCGATTTTAGCAATATGTACGATGGAGGGTCCTTCGAGTAATTGATGCAATTCGTGGTTCCCTCACTTCCTCCACGTCCCGTGGTCCATCTGCACTCCACCGTAGATAGTACGCAGCACTTTTCGCTCAAAGACACCAAGGGCGCGTTGGTTTTCCACTAGAAATGTCCATGTTTCGTGGCTGTATGCAACTACTGGTCTAATTAATGTCTTGTAGATGGTCAACTTTGTAGTTTGGTGAATTTCGGTCGATCTTGACGTCCTTTGGAATCCAAAATAAGCACGATTTTCAGCCATAATGCAGTTTTATATTTAACTTCTGGTGTCGTTATCGGCGGTCACCAATGGGCCCAGATACACGAATTCGTCTACTACCTCGATTTCATCACCGTTGATCTGAACTCGTGGTAGGAGGCTAAACTTGTCTTCTCGTGAGCCTCTTTACTTCATGTATTTTGTTTTGAATGCATTAATCACAAGCCCAATCCTACCAGCTTCAGCCTTAAGTTTGATGTACGTTTCCGCCATCGTCTCAACGTCACGTGCTACGATATCAACGTCGTCGGCACAGCCAAATAGTTGGACAGACTTCCTGAAGATCGTGCCACTCCTGTCTATCCCAGCTTTTCGAATCACACCTTCCAATACAATGTTAAACAACAAACACGGCAATCCATCACCTTGTCGTAACCCTCTCCTAGATTCAAAGGGACTCGAGAGTGGCCCCCATACTCAGACGACACACATCACTCGATCCAGCGTTGCTTTGACCAACCGCGTCATTTTTTCAAGAAATTCGAATTCATGCATAATACTGGTTGACAGAAATTTTTAGACCCAGAGCTCCATGCCAATTTCCGCTAGCTTTGGTCCCAAAACCATCGAATATCGTTTTTTAACCTTATGCGATATGCATTTTTATTGTTAAATTGTCATCAAAAATAGAAATTTTGATATGTTTTGAGAATCACTTACATAACTGCCTCAGAATAAATGTTAATGCTCCAGATTCATTCAGCCAGATTTTTTTAATTTAATTTAATCAGACTTTAACAAACAACTTTGTAGAAGAAAGTGTGTCGGTCCGACTTTACCAGACAATAATATAACCATTTAAAGGCAGCATATTTTAGCAAAAAAACAGAATTGTACAGTGAACTCCCCGACATGCCCGAATTCCCTTGATGGTGGTCTCAAATGATATATTGGCATTGACCTTGTTGTTCCATCAGAAAATATCTCGTGATCCTTCGTAAATAGAAAATTACTTCTTTGAGCAAAGTTGTTCAGTAGATCGAGGCCTCTAGACTGGTAAACTTAAAAGCTCGGAAATTGGGAATTCCAAGGATGACCTGAAATTATATACCACATAAAGAATACGATATCTTAAATTTAGATGTGCTAATGCAGTGTAAAAACTAATTGATGTGATATAACCACAATGGAGCTGACTCTTAGCTTCAGGTCCTGACAAAACAACCCTTCTGAGCCCTTGCGGCACGTTCAACGCAAAGGACAGAGAACTTCAAGAATGCTCTGCAGAAAACTTCAGGAAAATTCTGCAGAGAACTTCAGCTATGTTCTGCACAGAACTTCCGGGAAATTCTGCAGAGAACTTCTGGAAAGTTTTTCAGAGGACTTCAGGGAAGTTTTTCAGAGAACTTCAGGAAAGTTCTGCAGAAAACTTCAGGGAAGTTCTGCAAAGGACTTCAGGAAATTCTTTGTTTCCAGAATTCTCTGAAGAAGTTTCCCTGAAGTTCTCGGAAAGGCTTCCCTGACGTTCTCTGCAGAACTTCCCTGAAGTTATTTAAAGAAGTTTCATGAAGTTCTCTGAAAGACTTACCCGAAGTTTTTTGAAGAACTTCTCTGAAGAACTAACCCGAAGTTGTCAAAAGAACGTACCAAAAATACCCATAATCGGGTAATCAGCCTCTTATGTGCACTAGCGAAAATTATTCATTACATAGTTCAAACACAGACCAGCGAAATTATTCTGAATGTTGAAGTCGACTGCCTGAAAGAGACTTGTCTGGTGAAGTCGGATCGACACTCTTTCTTCTGCAAAGTTGTTTGTTAAGTTTTAATTTAAGTGATTCTCAAAATATTTCAAAAATTTTAGTTTTGATGCCAATTAGTGAAGAAAATGCAAATCATTGTAAACACGGTTCAGAATAGGTGCGAGCGTATTTAAATTATTGTGAAAATTAATCCCATAGTTTTTAGTATTTTATCACGTATTCGTAGATTTTCGTGATGGCTAGTGTAATAAGTGAAGTGTGATTTTTTATGGTTTGGACAATTACGCAACGAAAATGTGTGAAGATATAGTGCAATTAAAGAGAAAACTTGGCAGTACACTAGTACGGTTCGATCAATACGACGAATTTGTAGTGCATAGGTAAGAAATTGTGTTGAAAATTTGAGTGCTCATTATTTTTACGAAATTTAAGTCTCCGAAACGTTTTTGTAGCTTTTAATTATATTCTAGACCTAATTTTATCCATTGTCATATCTTTCAGGTCTTCCAGGTGATCAGGTATTGTAAAATTATATTGTCAGTCAAGGGGATTTCCCCTCTTGCCTATTTTGCATGGGGTAGTAGGACAAAGGGTTATGTGCCTGATTGTAAAATAATTTAAAATTTAAAATTCAATTTTTTCATGTCAATGACAATGTCATACAAAGTCTAAATTTTCGGGTTCATAATGGATCCCAAGTAGCACCGAAAACAAGTTTTATTTGTCACGTGTCATGCTGTAGATCTATAGCAGTGTGATGTGACTAGTTTTGTCATGAAGAAGTACGTTTCATGCAATTCAAATCTAGATTCTTTTAGCTCATTAATGATTTGTCCTACATGTGCTCTATGTTTTTCAGTTAAAACATGTTTGTTTACGACTGATATCTTGTTTGTATATTATGTTTCATAAATGTATCAACACAAGTCTACCGTATTTCAAAAATCAAACATGCGAGAAACGTCAAGCGTCATAACAGAACTAGTCAGGTTTGTTTTGTTAGAGCCATATTGAACGGAAAATAATAGTTTTTGAACTTTGCTTTAATTATGCTAGAATGATGAAAACGGTGGCGACCGCGGCGTAGTGGTTAACAGCCATACCTCGCACGCTAAAGTCACGAGTTCGAATCTCACCCCAGACAAGTTACGAAAGTACCCAAAAATGTATTTGACGGCAAATCTCGAAAATCACGAAAATCAAGGAAAAAATATATAGAATGATGAAATATTGTCAATTTTAGTTACCATTTGCTTATACGATCGAACATTATGATAGATGCCATTGCTTGTACGACAACGTAAAGTTAAACAAAACGTAGTCGCAATCAACTAATAAACTTTGGTTCAGCATATGCTTTTAATTAAAACTTCTACCCCTGGCTTGAATTATCTTATATTAAGTGAACGCATATTTAAGTTCCCTGTTCGGTTCGTGAATAGAATGATGGATAGGTTTAAGAGGATTCCGTCTAATACATATCTCATGTGTTAAAATGGTCGAGTGGTAAGAACACTGACCTTGTAAGCTTGGCGTTCTTAGTACAAACCCCTGGTTCATGAATGCTTTTTTGCTGCCGACAAAAATTTGTTCAACTGAGGTTTTATATTTTTTGTTTTTGACCATTGTCATACATAAATTTTGTTTCGTAAGCTCCACCTTCTGCGCTATTTCTATTCTACAGTAGTATCGGAAACGGTTTCCCATGATCGGAATGGCAACATAATCATTTGCCACATTGAAGCAAAAAAGCATGCAATGAAACATTTTGTGTTACTTGGGATGTCCAAGTTTGTCTACAATTGCAACAAAACAGCCACACACATGTAATTTTCAGTTCATTTTATAATATCCCTTAACAATATATATTATTTTATATGACATTCATTTAACTTATCATGTTCTTTTTTGTTGCATGTAGCAACTATAATACGTGAAATTGGAAGTATACTAGGGTGTCATTTTGATCAGAAGGATATTTTCAATTTCAAACATTATATGACATTGTTTATTCATTGCCATTACCATTCATATTTATCATCATCATTATCATTTTTATCATTACTTGTGTTTTCGTGATTTAAATATTTACATGACAATAATTCTATAATTTTTACCTAATCGGTTAAATGCACTTTTAATTATTATGTCTTATATGTCCACATATCATTTTGATCCTTTCTTCTCCTCTTATGATTTAGAAATATCCAGTGCATTGAATACAAGAAGCTGCAACGGAATTTGTGGAAGGCTTTTGTACTTATTACTGACAGTATTTTTCATTTCTGTTTACAAATGGACAGTTTACCAAATCTGAGCTGATCTTATTTGTACAGCGCTGTGTGCAATTTGGCTAGTGTCCAATTTAACAGTTCAATTTTTGTCATTACTGTATCATAACTCACAGTACCATTGTATAGTATACTTCATGATATAGTTTTATTGATTTTACTTCAAATATAATTTAAACATTACTTATTGTTTTTCATTTGTCTTTAACTCCTTTTCAATTAAATCTGTTTTCTTAACTCAGTAGCAATAACTAATAGACCAGCAATCATAAAATCGGATTACATCAAGCAGCAAATAGTGACCATGGCAACAGTAAATTGAAATGTATGAATATTAGTTTTGTAAAATTTCAACAGAGTTAACAAACATTTTTAGGATACCTCAAATCAAGATTTTGGTGAATTGTTGCTATCGCTTAAAACGAAGGAAAAATAAAATTTCTTATAAAATTTCTTGCATTTCAGGATCAACCGAATAAAGATCATATCTAATAGATATGAAGGCTGTACTTTTCATTTACATACATATATACATTATTATATAAATATTTCATGGGAATGGGAGGGACCATCAGGGCATCCGATTGAAAAAATCTGGATGGGGAGAGTGGGAATGCCAACTCCAATTGCTTACAGTTTGTGAATAGAGGGCGGGCTATTCTCCCCGCCCATTGGGGCATCCTCATGTTTAATGGCATGCTCTTTTGACCAATTGTTCAATCTTGTTGTTGGAAGGAGATTCTTTATATCCCTGTGGATACGTATAAGTGATGTTGCCTATAGATCCACCCAACCCCGTTTTGGCCCTTCATACAATGGCATGATTAGGATAATCAGTGGTTTTTAAAGCATGATCAAGTCTAACAGAAAGGAGAGCCCATTGCTGTCGGACTTAGTTTCCGTGCTACAATGTGTGGTAGTACATATCATACATCATACATCATACATCATACAATTTGAGAAGAAAATGCAAATCGCATGAGGTCAAAATACAATATTCGATGGTTTTGGGACCCAAGCTAGCGGAAACTGGCATGGAGCTCTGAGTCTCAAGACTTTTTGCGGATTTTGTCGACCAGTGTAATCAGCCATAGCCTAGATCGATTGTATCATAAGCTGCTCGGCACGGTTGCGCAGCATGCGTTCACTTACATATTCGTCATTCGGTCCGCGTTTCGGTTCGAGAGTTTGTTGTTGAACAACAAAACAATCTTTTTTTATGCAGAAGCAAAACCTACATTTTCTTCGCCGTATTTAAATTACAGAGAACGGCCAAATTGCCTCTGACTAATTTTGAAGTGACGGTTAATCATTAGTGTATTTATAATAATCGGAACAGTCTATACTAGATGATAATGCACCAAATGGGTTTGTATTAAAGTGTGTTGATTTTTGCCATCATCGATCAGAGATCGTTTCTAAAAAACATGCTAATAACTTTTTGAGAAAAGTTGTTGTGCACAGAATTACTTGTCAGAATCTCAGACTTTATGGTACAACTCCACCCAGCAGTGAAAAATTGAAACGGAGTCTTTTACATACACTACCAGTCACAAGTATGAAGTCGATTGGAGAAGTATTGCAACACTCAGTTGAATTTGCATCACCACGAAAAGTTAAGCACCGGTAAACATGGTAAATTGAAATTTTTCAACTTGTTGAATCTCGTGATTCTAATGACATAGAAAGTTCGAGTCTTCGCTAAAGATATTCGTGAGGTCAAGGGCATCGAGGTAGTGGACTGTTCTGTTCGAAATACTGACTAGGTGAGTATAGGTACAAAGAAATCTCTTATTGAGCTCCAAAAGATTTTTACTGATTGTAACATTTGGAATTATGAACCTTCTTGATTAAGCACACTATGTGGTCATCATCCTTTGCTCTTCCCAAGATCTCAGTTCCAGTTTTATGGCACAGTATGATAAACCACACAATGAATCTGTGCCAATAAACTGAGCATTTGAACCTTGTTTAGCAAGCTCGCCTGCTCTTTCATTACCTTGAATGTCACAATGTTTCGGAACCCAGACCAAATTTACGGAGTCCTCTCAACACATCTTTCACAGTAAAAGAATGGATTCCCAGACATGTTTGGATGTATATTTACAATTATTCAAGGCTTTGAATACCGCTTGGCTGTCTGTAAAAATACAAATATAAGCATATCTATGTTTTCTCTTCAGACAAACTTTTTTTTATAAATTCATTTATTTGCACAGGCTCAATCGAATCAACTCTACAGAGCCAAGATTTCATGTTTATATTGTTACGTCAGTTATCTTAGAACTAAGGTAGGGGGGTAGATCCGATTACTCGCGGTCGTCTCGAGGTTAATAGGAATAACAATTTTATGGATAGAAAAATTTCCGAGGAAATTTTGAACAAAGCATAAGGAACCATGGTGTTCTTATATCTATAACTTTTAATTACAGTTTTTTAATTGAACGTTTTCAATTATAAAAACACTCACTCACACACATACAACCACACTTACAAATAACCACAATCACACACTGACGCACTTATCCGTCAAAAAATTTAACCTAAACATGTAAGTTAATCAAACTACAATCTAAGGCTAATGTTAGTCAAAAACAAATAAATGAGTTTCATATACTACAGATCGCGTGCTGCCAAAATGTCTCAAATCGGTACATTGGATTATCTACCTCAAACCCAAAGGGAATCATAAAGCTCAGATCTGACCCCATGATGGTCAGCACAAAACCAAATAACGTGATCTGCGTCCTGGTAACCTTGTCCCCATTCACAGAGATTGCTGTCTCCCAGCCCAACACGGAACAAAAGAATAAAGAAATTAGACATGAGGCGAGACATCACACGAATGAAGTTTCGACCCACAAACAATCCCCTGAACCAACATTTCTTTGACACCTTAGGAGTGATAGAATGTAGCCATCGCACCAAATCTCCTTTACTCCATTTATACTGCCAGCTAACGAGTGATATCTGACAAAAAAGACAAACGTTAACACAGTTTATTATAGCAAAAATCTCCGCCTGGAAGACCGTTGGGTAGCTTCCCATTGTCATTGAGATTTCTACACCAGGGCCGAGGATTCCTGCTCCCGTTTACATTCCAATTTTTGAGCCATCTGTGAAGAATTTCATAGAAACATAACGAACATTGGGACCTCCGATTTCTAAATCTACACGTGACATCTCACATATGTTTTAAAAGATGTCATAGTTTTCCACAGGTTTCATCCAGTCTCCATTCATATGCAATTCTGGCCCATTTTGAAAGCTTTGTGAAATGCTCAGGCGACCAACTTAGTCACCAGCCTTGAAATTTTATAATTGTTTGAGTCTAAGCATACTCTTTCCCCGCTTCTAATATCACGTATTCGTACAAAGGCAGCAGATTTAGAATTGCATCTAACGAATTTGATGGAGTGCTGCGCATCGCTCTCGCTATAGCAATGGACACTTATTGTTGAAGTTTTGCCTGCTTTTTCTGTACAGTAGCCTATTTTATTTTTGGCCATCACACAAGCGAAGCATACGTTAATTTTGAACGAACTAAAGATGTATAAACCCACACATGGCGATCAGATTGCATTCTCCCTGAAAAGATATTGTCAAATTTTCCCATCACTATGATGACTTTATCGTCTGCAAATCCTACAACCACCGGTCTGGTTCACTTCATAGTCAAGTGATTTAGGTCTAGTTCACTTCAAATTCAAGTGATTCAAGGCTGGTTTACTTCATATTCAAGTTATTCATATCAGACGTTTAGTCAGGGTTCGTTCAAGATTCGGACCAAAACGGAACGTCATCTAACCTTGTCTGGTCAGCGCAATCACCGGACCTAAATCCAATCAAACTGCTATGATATAAGCTGGACGGGAGCACGGGAAAAATGCGTCCCCAGAACTTTACAAACTTGTCGGAGTGCTTGAGACCAGCTTGGAACGTAATCTCGGACGATACATTGCGGAAACTCATTGAACAAATGCCGAGAATTTGGGGGGCATTTCAAGGAATACAAAATGTAATTACATTATAATTACTGCAAACTTCCAATTTCCCTACTGTTCTACATAAAATGTCTACCCGTTGAAATCAATCTTTTCTTTTCTTGTTGGAAATAAACAAATCATGTTAGAACAAAAATTAAGTAAAGTTTTTCAACTTCTCCACCATCTGGATGTTCTTAAACAACTTTGCCCCGTCTGAACAATTTTGCTGAAGACACGAACTTTCTATCTTATCAGAATCACGAGATAGAACAAGTTGAAAATGAACAATTTTGCATGTTCACTAGTTTCAGACAGCGCTGGAATTTCTTACCAAACGGTCCACTTTTTGGATGCCCTTAACCTGCTGAACAACTTGGAACTTGGGAACATGGAAACTGAAGACCGCACCTTTGCAGATAGTTCAGCGATGTGGTATCATAAAAGTAGCTGTATTTAGGTGATGCTCAAGTTTTCAAGGGGTTATGCAATATTCAACTGCGTGTTGCAATACTTTTCCAAGCGAGTCCGTTCTTGTGACTGGTAGTGAAAATTTTGAAGATTTTGTCCCATACAAACTTCAACCTCCTTTTCAAGGTATGTATTGACTTATTTGACTCAATTTTTAATCTGAGGCTCGGGGTAGTGTAGGGAACAAGTGTCACACAGGGTACTCAAAAAAATCTAAAATTTGCACTCCGGATGCTTTAATCGTGTTTGACCAAATTTTAACCTCTCCACCCTTTACAATACACATGCAATTATCGATTATAAAATCGATAAAAAACGATCAACTTTGCAACACGGTCAAACTAATTTTAAATGTTTCCAATACTCAGCAGAGATTTTTGTTAACATTTCACCACTTTGCCCACCGCCGCAACATGTTAGAAGGCTGAGAAAATAATTGTCAATTCTCGCGCTCCGATACTCCGGTCAACAGGCGTTCTTCAGCAGGAGCAGTAAAACGAACCGTCCACCTATTTTATCCCCCCATCCAATGCTGATTGTGATGCAAGCTGATGATGATAAATGATACTGACCATTATCAACGCCACGGTAATGGACGCACAAACGCCACACCACGACAACGACAACGACGATGACGGGTAGCAACAGCAGCAACTTTGGCCACAGATAGGGACCCCTGGAGAATGCTTTTGAATACGATCAACGATCCCTTCCCTCTACAATTCATCCACTGGGCACAGAAAGAGGCCTGTCCGTCAAGATTCCACGCTTCATGCTCGTGCGCACGGATCGGATATATGGCCAATGAGAGGGAAAAAAAATTCCCGACTCAATAATACAATAAAGTCAAAATGTTTTCATTTCCCATTTGACGCTGATCGGGATCGACAGTGCCCTATTGTGAAATGCGCGTCTAGTTTCATTTCAGACGCACTCTATCGCGCCGAGAGCATGTCGTAACGGGTCGAGACTCGTGTGGAGAGGTTCGAGAGCTTAATCACTTCATCAGGCAACAGCGATTAACTCAGGGGAGCTTATTTTCTGCGAGCGCGGAAGCACGAGGAGTTATGCGAAGGCCGTGAGCACGGTGGGAATACCGCCGGGGATGGTGAATCGATCGGAGATGACGTGGTACGATTTCCGTAGAATGGAATGCTCAGCGCGTGGAATGCTCACGAATGATGAGCGACTATTCGTGATACAATTTCATCACATTCCGGCATAATGAGTTCACCATTTTAACTGATTCATCGAACTGTGCTGACACACAAGCCTTTTCTTTTCCGATTTTCCATGAACATATGTATGCAGCAATCAATGAACGGAAGATTCAACTCCCCAGTCAGCAGTCAGCATTATCTTTTTCCTTTCCCTTGCCTTCCCTCGAAGGTATCGCTTCCTTCAGCATCAATTTCGTAATTATCAACGTTGGTGTTCCTCACGCCTCAAAATTATGATGCGCAAGTCGAAAGCGTGAATAAAAGTTAAGAACTGATACCCTCCGGATTTCGGTCAGCAAGATGCGCTGGATGAAGGAAAAAGGCGACGTCGCAACTTTGGAATTCCTACGACCCGGGAAGATTCACCTGGGCAATGTTTTGAATAATTAAGAACGATTCAGTGTTTTCGTCGTAAATTTCATATTTTTAATAAACATCCCAAACAGGAAAACAGGTTTCTGTTCTTTGGAACCTACATGTGTGTAGGGCGCACAAAATTTGTGCCATCATAAAAAAATCCCTATCACACGAAAATTGAGGAAGGTCCAGCAGTCGGGAGCCGCGCTCCACCAAAGGCTATAAAAGCGATGCGCGATGGTGTATGAGGAACATGAAATATAAAGGGCAAAATATAAAACAATAATAACATAATACGCCAGAATCGGTGCGAAAGCAAGACTAATAACCCTTATTTAGATACGTTTAATGGTCACGAAACGTCTTTATTTAGTCGGAGACCTCCGGCGCACAACGTGGCCTGGCTTTCCTTCCACTGGCCACGCCACGGCGAGTGAAGAATCGCATGTGCTTTGTTCCTTTTGGTTCGACCAATCTCCGCTTCCTCACTCCGTGTGCACCCTCCCGGTGGTCCCACATTCCTCAACCAAATCATCCCGGGAAAGCCACGAAGAGGACCACGCACGTTCTCGCCGCGCCGAACCAGCGTGGTCGATTGAAAGCTCAAATTTTTTCGAACCATACCACACACCGTCGTTGTCGGCAAGTCGAACGCGGTCCTAGCCTCGGGGTTGATTTGCGAGTGCAAATGTTTGTCGAGTCCTTCTGCCGGCCACAAAGCGAGGAACGCACCTCGAAACCATGCTGGTCAAGACGATCGAAGATGACTCTTGGTAACTCTTTATCCCAGTGCTGTGCTGTCTCTTGCGCGGTGGCGAGCTGCAAGACAAAACAAAGATGTAATTTCGGTATCTTCGGGGCCTATAATCAGCACTGTCCAGCATCACCTCCGATGCTACTACTATCCAGGAAATAGGGGTAAATCAAGTTATTGGAGGTATCCTGGTATTCATGTATGCAAACTTCGTTTGAAAGTGCCGAAAAGGGGGCCTTTACGGTGTGTGAGTGCGTGCGTTTAACTTAATAGGGGGAACAAGCGTTTGGTAAATAAAGTTATTAAAAAGATTTTTTGCATTGCAATCATTATGACTTCAAATTAGCCAATGCTTGGTAGGAAATAATTGGTTTTCGGTTAAAGTTAGAGCATTTTTTTTCAAATGATGTAGTTACTTTTTGTTGCATCACAAAGGTAATGCACTCACAACCTACGTCATCGCTTTGAAATAACAAACTAAATGTAATGGCTCAAATTAGTGAAAACTTGAGACTTGAACATTATTCTTCTAATTTCAAAGAGACTAGTACATATCCCACTCCCGCACAGGATCACAAATATTAAAAAAAACATGATGAAGTCAGCGTTGGCGAATATATCAATTTATAAAGGTTGTATGGAATCAAATTGCACCACTTTTAAATGGCTGTAACTGATTACCCGTTAGGTATTTTAAGTTGAAATTTTGGGTGAAATTAGCTCAATGTGTATTTGTTTACGTTGTATAAGTTTCACTAGCAGATGTGCAATCGTTGCGAAGATGCAAAAATGGATCTCCGTATAGTGTTAGGGATCACAAGCGGGTAGTTCAAGCTTTCAAGAGGAATCCCAACAGTTCAGTTCGAGATGTGGCGAAGAAACTTTCGTGCAAAATGCGAAAAAACGTGAAGGACTACACACGTACAAAGTCCAAAAGGCACCTCATTGCAATGAACATACGGTAGGTAAAACTCGTGCACGGAAGATCTACACCCAGATGTTGACGAAACCACATTGCCTCCTTCTGGATGATGAAATGTATGTTAAAACAGACATCCGGCAGCTTCTAGGCTCCAGTTTTTCACTTCTGATCATAAATTCGATATCCCTGAGGATGTTAAAAAGCAGAAGATGCCAGCAGATTGATTGCAGATGATTTTCTGCCCGGATTTAGCCTCGTGTCATTACTCGAAAGAGGGTTTGGAGTGGTACAAGGCAAAGGAGGTCAAATTCATCCCGAAGCATCTCAACCCCCCGAACGCACCGGAACTGCGGTGGACAATTGAAAAGAACTGGGCCATCATGAAGCAGGCACTTTGGAAGCATCCTAAGGAAGTGGAATCGGAGGATGATATTTAGAAAAAATGGATTGCCACACAAAAAAAAAGCTGGTCCAAATGTTGTACAGGAGCTTATGTGTAGTGTAAAGAAGGAGGTTTCGTGGATTTGGACAGGGAATTAAAATGGAATAAAAAAAAACATGGGAAAATATTCAGAACATGTTTTATTTACTCCCTGAATGTTTGAAGATGACTGGTTGAACGGGCGAATTTTGCCGAATATTTGTGTGTGTCGCAATTTGATTCCGTACACCCTTTAGACATGTTAATGACATACGAAGGCGGGCAATTCAACATTGGTTAAGATGATGGAACTTGAAAAGGGAAAATAGATACAAATGGTTTCAGCATCAGTTCAGCATCTTCGTCAATCTTTTGGCTTAACCGATGAAACTGATTTCGCAACAGGAAACATAGGGATGCTGACAAAAGCGTACAGTAGAGTTGAAGCAGTTTTATTGAAAACTGAAAAAGTCTCCGAGCTTCCACAAGAAATCACTTGGATATTGGATAAAGGATAAAACATTTGCAGCAGGGTTGGTTGGTGTTGGTTTTGTTTCTTTATAAAAAAAAAGCTTATGAGGCGAAACGACAAGAATTGAGGCCTGAAAGGCTTTTCCTAAAGGTGGTATTGTAAATCCCGTTTAAAAATGATCTGCGTAAAATATAGTAGATGAATTAGCTTGGTGCTGTCTTATGCTGGTCGTGGTATTCGAAAAAGCATTTCCTTGTCGTGTCTTTTTTCATACAAGCGTATGGGCGGTTTTAAGAGTGTGGGGGTTGTTGGGGGGTTCCATGGTCAAAGCGTTGGGTTGGTATGGTATGGATTGAAATGCTGAGGACAAATATTGGATCGTTTGGGTTTGATAGAGAGGGGTACCCACCGGTGGCAGTCAACGCTACCCCTCCTCGTCAGTTTGGCGCGTTGATAGTTCCGATATTCAAATGGCGTTGTAACGGTGGGAAGGATGAAAATGACCACTCAGGCTTTTCTCGTGGGGTCTTCACTGAGGACGTCCCTTATGCTGCCCAGATTTCTGAAGAGCTGCCGTGGTCCTTTGTACAGGGGGCAATGACATAGGAAAAGGTTCTACTGAGTGATTCGTGTTACATAAGATGCTGCTTACGTGGAAGAGTTCATACTCAGACATGTTGAACGATGCTCTTGTGTGTCCAGAAGGAAGGCGCGAAAGTATCTGCTGCTGTCGGTGGTCAGGTGGACGGAACCTTTTATTTTCCGTATAAACGGGTCCTGGCACTGTGACTATTCGTTGCTCCAGTTTGAGATTGTTTCTGAACACCACTTTTTCGTGTCGTCTCCAGGGACGGTGTGGAGGCCAGCCGATCAGTGTTGTTCCGGGTGGGGATTGCATAATGATTGCCTAGATCCAAAGATGGTTTAGTATTTCTTAACCGAAGGCCGCAACAACGTTGGCTGAGCCGGTGAAGACGGCAATTGGATGGTCAGAAGGGGTGGTCACAGCAAGCCAGACAGCTAGAGCTACGGCCAAGAAAAAATCGAACCCTGGTTTGGGAACTTGTGGAAATGGGCGAATTGCTAGTCGGTGATTTCGATACCCACCCCGTCTCTACTGACCGAGACGGATGAATGTTTCATTGGTAACAATTTGCTATAATAAAGTTATATTTTTGTCAAAAAAAAAACAAGAGTGACAAATAAGATGGAACCGGAAATAAAGAGCCGTGCCGCCGTTTGAGGAACCAATGGTTGATCTGATGGACTTATGGAGCTTGGAGACAGACGAAAACGATCTGAACGACAGCTTATCTGGATCAGATGATTTCTGCTCCGATCAACTTTGGTATGAATATTTGCATTTTATTAACAGTACTTTACCAACTCATAGGTACGATCAGTGTTGATAAAAGTCATGCTCATTAAATTCAAAAGCGTGGATTTTCAGGCAACACAACATTGACTACCTATAAGTTCCATGTGGAAATCAAATGATAACTCATGACAACAAACGTAACCAGAAGAATGAACGTTCAATTTACAAAATGCTTTGATATTCATTTATATAAGCAAGTTCATTTTCAAAATGAATTTCGAAGTGTCAGAAATGAAATTCAATCAACCACAATGAATATCAATCACCCGTAGGGATCGGAAAAAATGCAATGGCAGGGTTTTCTTGCACAACATTGCTAGCATCTATTCCTCTGGGACAATGATGACGGCCCTGGTTGTTCCATGTTTGGATTAGGATTCAAAATCACTTAATAATGAAAAATCATCACAAGAGATGATATTCAGATTTCATCAAATGAAATTCATGCTTACCGATTGATAATCAAAACAACAGTGACAGCAGATTTTTGACCCGCACATGGAGCCGACTTCATTCATTGCAGCAAACAAAATTCAGTTGGCATAGAAGTGACAGCGGTAACCATGAAAACCGGGAAAGTAAAAATCATCATTACACTGGGATAAATCATTTTCACTTCTCATGAATATTTTATGAAAATTCAAGGCACTGGGTACGATAAAGTCCTCGTAAATCGCCTTGCTGATCATGCAAAACACCAACACCTGAACTCAAGTATAGTTTTCATTACCGTAAATATTCTGAGAATACTATCATACGATGCGCTATGATGTCTTTAGATGTCTTTACGATGTCTGATCAGCTTTATCGACTCATAAGTACGGTGGAGATCTTGTAAATTGCCTTGTTAATCATGCGAGACATCAACATTTAAACTCAATCAATGTTTGGAGAACAATGTGAATATTATTAGAATACTATAATAAGACTATAATGGTGCAATAACGTCCCATGGAACTTTACCAACTCATAAGCACGAAGGAGTCCTCGTAAATCGATTTGTTGATCATGCGAAGCACCAACACCTGATCTTAAGAATAGTTTTCAGTATCGTAGATATTCTGAGAATACTGTGATATGCCTGCGTTGGTGTTGATATTTTTTTTTGTTGCTTTTACAGTCAATAAGTACGGTCAAAATACTTTACACCTTCTTGTCGATCATATACAACATCAAGACTTGAACTGAAGGACAGTTTGGATGATGTAGATCGTCAATGTTTCCGTAAACAGTCCTGATCAATATTTTTCCTAAATATAGCTCTACTGCGCATCCAGCAACCCATTGCAGAATGTCTGGAGAGTCACGCCTATTCTGAGGTTACTTTCACATACAAGAAGCTCCACATGGAAACATTGCCGATATCATTTGGATGATGGCACTGCACTTGTTTTGTTTTGGAAATGAAAAATTAAGAAACGATGCACGTATTTAGTATTATTTGATAATAAGATTATTGATGAAGTTAGCAGAAGCAGATAATATCTCATCTTCATGCGAAGCGCTAGGAGCGGACAGTAATTTTATTGCAAGAACAAATAGACACGAAGAAAAAGTGTATTGATAGTTCCGTATAGGGTAATGGCAGGCTTTGAAATTGAAAGATACAAGATTGAAAACGAGCGGAGGGCATTTGAACGGTAGTATCCGATCAGGCACATAACCCTTTGTCATACTACCCCATGCAAGAAAGGCAAGGGGGGAAATCCCCTTGACTGACAAAAGGTTATGCAACGGATCGGGCTCTTATACTACCTATTGCTTGTTTCTAGTTCTAGCGATTTGGCCGTCTCCGAATACTGCCTAACACGAGTGAGAAATTATCTCCCGCTGTTGGGTTTATTTTTAGCATGCACCGCCTATTTCACACATTTGCTCTTCTCGTCATACTATAACTTATAGATCTCGGAGAGAACGACGGTGAGTGGTGCAAATACTGATCCCTACCAGTATGAATTAATGGAATTCCCCCATTATGGGCTCTCTACACTTTTGATTGTTATTTTTTGTATTCTTTTTATTTTAAGATTATTGTTATATAGTTATAATCAGATTGATCTCACCCACGGCCGCCTTAACGACCTTATTGACCTATCTCGTTCATTCAAAGAAAAAAAAAATCGACATTGATTCGTAGACTTTGGCGTTGAATTATTGTTATGCACCCGCGGAAAAATAAACGTAAACATAAACGTTGCATAGCTGTACACCACGTGGTGAATGCACCTTGATGCCAACCTTTCACGCACACATGTGGTGTGTTGTCCTCGTTTATTGCTTCTGGCTAGCAAATGGCCATCTTCTACATTGCCCTGTTCTTCTTTTTTCACTCCACACTCTGCCAATAATTCAATTCCCCGCTATGAGGCGACTCTATATAGATCTTCAAACTACAAATAATCATCCGTTTCACTCGCAAGATCGCGGAAAAACACTCTAACTTAATCATTCATGTACGCGTGTCACAATACTACCACAAATAAACAAAACTAAGCTGATGTAACTGTTCTTCGGGGTGCGAAGCACAAAATAAAAAAAACATAAAAAAAATAGGGAAATACTACTGGCACACATCCATTTCGGGTGGAAATCGATTGTATTTACTGCGTCTTGCACAAAGCACGCGAATATTTTAGTATTTCACTGTTAGTTTAAGTTAAATTATGAATTATTGTTTGATTGTATTTTGGGCAAAAACAACGCAGCAAAAAAAAAAACTCGTCAGTTTCATAGCTCGGCTTACTGCGACCAATCTTAAAATGTTTTTTCCCTCATGTCCGCTATCTATTTAGAGTAGTTTTTCAGGCCCTGCAAAAATAAATGCTGCATGAAGAAAATTGGTCTACTGCTTTTTTCGTAATTGCTGACGCCATTTTGAAATCAAAAATGGCTTCGATAGAACGCCGTTTCAAGATTGCGGTGATTACTTTCAAGTGGCATGCGCCGTCCTTTTTCATATGGAATACATTCACAATTTTAAAAATCGGCTTTCGAAATTTTACATTAAATTTTTCAAAGCATTAACCTATCGATTAAGACAATAAAAAATCATTCGATTTTCCAAAACCTCTTCGGGCTCTTCCCCTTTAAGTGAGAAATCATTTATTTTTGCATATAATTACATTTAAAAACCGCTTTAAACCGATTAAGAGCAACAGTGAGGATGCTGTTCGAGCATATCAAAACTTCGCCCATATTTCACCTCAAGTCGCAAGGCTAAAGAAACAACCGATATCCTCTGAAAAAGAAAAGTCCGTTCCACCATTGCACCAGTTAGTGCAATAATACGTTTATACTGTTAAGGACATCCTGGTACTCCACAGGCTCCGTTTTGAATAAGGATTTTGTTCGATCCTCCTAACCATTCGTTTGTTGTCACGGTAAGCCAGAAGTTATTTTACATCGTGAATTAGATATCACATTTACTACTGGAGCAGGCGAAATGATATGCTAAGTATGTCTTAACGACTACTGCCTTCACTTCATGCCTTTTTTTGGCTGTACAGTTGTAGAAGATAATAATACATAGCTATTTTTTTTATTGGAACCAAACAGCCTTGTGTCGAATAAAAAATATGTGAAAGGAATAGCTTTAAGAAAAGACATTGTTTCTCATCCCGAAATCAGATCGATTTAAAAAATTACAGATAATTTAACAAAACCGATACACCCACCATCAGGTTGGTCCTGTACGGTATCCTCAGAAAGGCCGCCGTGATGACTCTCCATCTTCTTTTGAAATCATCGGAACTATTTGCTTTCTACTTAGTTTCAAAGAGTTTCCGCTTAACTCGAGCCCAGTACTTCTCTATTTGGCGAAGTTCTGGACAGTTTGGTGGATTTGGCTGTTTTTGTCACGTATTTGACCTCTTGTACTTTATACCATTCCAGGACGAATTTTGCATTGTTACAAGAGGCCAAAGCAAGCCAAAACAGAGCTAATGAGTCGTGGCTTCTGATAAACCGAAGCAACCGCTTTTGCAGACATTCTCTTTCGTACACATCCTTATTGATAGTACTGGTAGAGACGAAACTTTTAGATTTTTGACCACAACTATACATGGCCTGCCAAATCAAATACTTTTTCGGAAATTTCGACACCTTTTTTGTCCGAAAATGCACGGAAACGGCTTAAAGTATTCGGGTACAGGGTGCGGCAGAACATAATGTGAAAATGTTAAAACTTGAGTATTGGGTTAATTCGATGCTGTGGCCAACAGCCGCACGGACCGGTTCATTTCACCGCAGAAAATGGAGAACGTTCCGGGTAAAAGTGAAATTCAAATTTCAAACCTGGTGTCATAATGTTTGGCTTGGTAGCGTACAATGATTTGAAAATGCCGCCTGTTTTCATTGATGCTGGAGTTAAAATCAATACCGAAGTGTATATCGGCATTTTAGAGGACCAAGTGCTTCCCTGGGTGGAAGCCAACTTTTCCGAGGACCAAAACGTTGTCCTACAGCAAAATGGAGCGCCGTGTCACACGTCCAATCGAACCCAACAATGGTTGAACGATAACATAAAGTTTTGGCCGAAGGATTTGTGGCCCCCTAGCAGTCCAGATCTTAATCCGTTGGATTATTCGATTTGGGCATAGGTTGAAGCACGAGCCTGCAAAACACATCCTAGTGTGAAAACCCTGAAGTCAGCCATAACACGCACATGACAGTCAATGTCGGAGGACTACGTCCGAAAGACATGCTCTGGCTTCCGGCGTCGGCTCGAATATAATAATAAAAATGGAGAACGCATTGAATAAATTTGTTTAAAAGGACTTTATAAATATAACTGCACTTAAACATGTTGATGTTTTTGCTTGAATTAGTTGAAAATGGGATTTGAAAGAAATAGAACAAATGTTCGCATTATTTTCTGCTGTACCCTGTAGGTATGCTTTGTCGTCCATTATGATACAAGAAAATGTTTGCAAAAAATTGGTGTAAAGCTTCTTAGCACGACGTTTTGTAATAAAATGTTGCTTGTCATCACAGTTGTGCACCTTTTTCACGCCTTAATTCGCACAGAAAGATTGGGATTTTCCCCAATAATGGCTACCGCCTTCTTGTCCATTGGTCGGGAGCATATTTTCCGTTTTGTTCCACTTCCAACCTTCCGATCCACAGTCAAGTGGTGATTTGCAAACACAAAACACGGTACTCTCACGGAAATTTTAGATCGTTTACCGATAAATTTGGATTAAGTTCCGTTCGTACAAAATGTGTTTGCGCACTTCCACTTGATTCAATGCTATTCTACTGAATGTTAAAAGAATGTAAACATGTTATATCACGAAATAAGAAGGAGAGTTTCAGCTGTCATGTAAGTGAAATTCAAAATCTAAACTGAAAGTGTCTGAAAAGTAACGTGGACAGACTTTAACATCCTATCACCTTCGGCGTATTCTGGGCGGAGCGTGCAGCAAGCCGTGCTTCTAAACTGACGTGTTTTGTTTTAGCTGCGTCGTTTTCGCGAACAAAAATCAAACAATAATTTGTAATTATAAAAAACAGTGAAATCATTAAATAGCGGCGTGCTTTGGGAGAGACGTAGTGAATACAATCGATTCCCACCCGAAATGTGTGAGTGTCGGTGGTATTTCCACATTTTTTAGTTTTTGTGCTTCGTCCCGCACCCGAATTGAGTTACATCAGTTTAGTTTTGTTTAGTAATGGTAGTATTGTGAAATTCGGACATAGATGATTAGGTTTGAGTGTTTGTCCGCTTTGTCGCGAGTGAGTCGATGATTGTTTGCAGTTTTGAAGTTCGTTATGGAGTCGCCTCATAGCGGGGATTTGATATTGGCAGTGTGGAGTGAGAGAAAAGAAGACCAGTGCATGTAGAGGACGGCCATTTGCTTGTCAGAAGCAGCAAACGAAGACAATGCGCATGCGTGTGTGAAAGGCTGCCACATAATTTCAGATGCGTTCACCACGTAGTTGTGTAGGTTGCATATCTATCGGGCGGTTTGTCAACGTCACTTTTTGCGCTTATTTCTTCACGAGTGCATGAAGCTAATTACGAATCAACGTCGGGAATTTTCATGTTTACGAATGAACAAGCGAGTGTGATTAAGGAGGCGGCCATGGATGAGATGTATCTGACTATAACTCTATAACTCTATTCTTATAACTATAACTATTACTATATAACAATAGCCTTATTTTTAAATAATACCAGGTGCGTGCCAGGTTTGGAGGTTTAACATTTCCAGGTCTGGAGGTGTGTTGCGGTGCGCTTATCCAAATGATGTCGGTGATGCGGGGCTTATTGTATGTGGAAGTAGCTTCGGAATGGGCGTGACTCTCCAGACATTCGGAAATGCGTTGCTGGATCGGCAGTAGAGCTGTCACTTTCCGGCTCTCGGATTGAAGTTGCTTCCAATGCTCACTTGAGGGATTGTTGTAAACAGATTTCTTCCATAGTACCATTGCCGGCCAGTGAGTGTTGGATTACACACACACACACACACGCGCGCGCACACACTCACACACACACACACACACACACACACACACACACACACACACACACACACACACACACACACACACACACACACACACACACACACACACACACACACACACACACACACACACACACACACACACTTAGAATTTTTTTAACTGGTTTCGGAATTTTTTTTTTTGCCCGACATTCAACAGGTTAACGTTTGGTAATCCGATATAAGTTAAGTCGCGTGAAAAATATTCTCGTCTTTCCTATTCCGTTTACTTTAGGTTTCGTTTGCACGTCACGAGTTATCCACGAATTCACTAAACTTGATTAAATCATGATTGGGGCCTAGGAGCCATTTGTAGACAATGACTTCAAACGTTGATCCTTCACGAATCATGAGAATCCTACTATATCCCGCTACTCCATATGGTAGAGCTGACATTCTTCTACCAGATGCTGCTTTTGTTTCACGAGAGTGATTCAAGATTCAAGAGAAAACGGCATTCAGAGTCATTGTTTGCAGGTGGCTTTTGGGCCCTTGACATGAATTACTCGAGGTTTTAACTTTAATTTTTTTTTTCTTCATTTATCTTTTAACGTTTGCCATTCTTAAACTAATAGCTTTATTTCGTGACATTTTTATATTCCAGTACTGTGAACCACGCAAACTTGTGCCTGACCCAACAGCATTCATATTTTCTGTTGGTTTAAATCGGAATCAAAATTTTAAATAAATCTACTGTACATCTCCGGTCAACCGGATGTCTGGATAATAAACCGGAAACAACATCTAAAATCTTATGGTTATCAAAATGATACCCCAACTTAAATTCAGCGTTCCGTTTACCAAAACGAATCATGCTGCTAACCCTATCCCATATATCCAACATCCCAGTGAGTTCTCGTGGAAGTGCAGAGGTGTTCTCGGCTTCCATCAAAGCGAGTATCACGTCAACATACTCCTACCCTATCCTTATTTGACCTGCATGGATGCGGCCGGCGCTGGTATTGCTTTTTAAAATTCTAGATCGCCAGTTTTTACACATTGAGGATGACTGTTAGTCCCAAACATCATCTGTTGGTTCTCTGTGTAATAACAGCCGATCTGGCAATAACAGAGTAGCAACCGCAATCAATCAATCATGCTCATGCTCATGCTATCACCTTTGGCGTATTCTGGGCGAACAACAAACATGTAATCACTTCTGTGGCGTACATTTTCTTAAATTTTCTTTCAATCATTTCCATGCGGCACTTGAAAGTGAACATGAATAATTTCACTGGCAAAATACAGCGTTTAGTGATTTTGTCTTAGTTTTCTACCGCACTTTTTAAGGTTTTACCTGATGGGTGAACATTAAATTTTTGAAAAGCAGTTAATATACTATAAAATTTCAAGTTTTTATAGGATAAAAACCAAATTTGCATGCAGTTTTATACGTGTGTTAAGCTCAGGTTACAAACATTGGATCAATTATTGTAAGCTACTTGGTAAAATACTCGACACTTTTGCTTGTTATTTACACTTTATATATTCTTTTTGATCTCTCTTTTAAATTAACGTAGTTCAGAACAGTTCAGTGGTTTCATGTCCGAATTAATCTCATACCATTTCAGCACGCTTTTCTGGTCAAAATAGTGGACTTCCATTGTACTGCTTCAATAATGCCAAAACATGTTTTTGTAGGCTCTTGTAATTGTCAACGTTAATGGTGCTTGTTCTGACGAAAATTTCACTTTACTTTCCTAGGTGCAAAAAGCCTGCTATATGAGACATTATCTTCTTGTTGAAACAATCATATACTTTTAAATTATTTTTCCGGTATAAAAATCCTATCCTGGCATTTGTTGGATGTCACCTCTCACGTATATTTTGTCATCCAGCGCCCAGCGATTACGGTCAGCATCCGTAAAGAGCATCCTTGCACAGGAAACTGGAAATGTTTTAACCTTGTAAGCATGTAAAGGTTGATACGGTCAAAATTTGGTCAAGGGAAAACGCTTGTGAATCGGTGAAATCGTTTATTTAAAAAATCAAATTAAATTTCTTTTTCAAGTTCAATTAGTATAAAATTCAGGAAAAATATTCAGTTAGGCTTCCGCTTTTCCAAATCCGAGTTGCCGGGCCTTACGCTTGACCCCTGCCATCAGATTTTGTACAGCCACCTTGTCCACCTTCTTCGCCGCAGAAAGCCAGTTTGCCTTGAACTGCTGCTCGTCCTTAGCAGTTTTTTTGGTCTTCTTTAGGTTCCGCTTGACAATAGCCCAGTATTTCTCAATTGGGCGGAGCTCTGGCGTGTTGGGAGGGTTCTTGTCCTTGGGAACCACCTGCACGTTGTTGGCGGCGTACCACTCCATGGCCTTTTTACCGTAATGGCAAGATGCCAAATCCGGCCAAAACAGTACGGAACAACCGTGTTTCTTCAGGAAAGGCAGCAGACGTTTATTCAAACACTCTTTCACGTAAATTTCTTGGTTGACAGTCCCGGAAGCTATGAAAATGCTGCTTTTCAAGCCACAGGTACAGATGGCTTGCCAAACCAGATATTTCTTTGCGAACTTTGACAGTTTCGTGTGCTTGAAAATATCTGCTACCTTTCCCCTTCCTTTTGCCGTATAAAACTCCTGTCCCGGAAGCTGCTTGTAGTCGGCTTTGACGTAGGTTTCGTCGTCCATTACCACGCAGTCAAACTTCGTCAGCATCGTCGTGTACAGCCTCCGGGATCGCGCTTTGGCCGTCGTATTTTGTTTATCATCGCGATTTGGAGTCACTACTTTCTTGTAAGTCGATAGTCCGGCTCGTTTTTTGGCTCGATGCACGGTTGTAGACGATACACCCAGCTTATTTGCGGCATCTCGGAGAGATAGGTTAGGGTTTCGCTTGAAACTACCGGCAACTCTCTTTGTCGTCTCAGCGGCTTCCGGTTTTCGATTTCCCCCCGATCCAGACTTCCTGGCTGTCGACAAACGTTCCCCAAACACTTTAATTACATTTGTAACGGTTGATTTGGCAACTTTTAGCGATTTTGCCAACTTTGCGTGCGAGTAGCTCGGATTTTCGCAATGCGCGAGCGAAATTTTGAGTGTTCAGGTTTTTCAAATGCAAAATTGAAAGAAATACGTCAAGTTGATATTGACCAAATTTTGACCGTATCGTCCTCTAATCCAGCGCTTACCTTGACCTGCTGGGCATAACTTTGCGAAACGCCAACCTGTTTGGCAAAACCATGTGTTGCAATGTTGGAATTTCTGGTTCCTTTAAACTTTCCCTTCGTCTACATGCAGTTTTGTAATTCAAAGCTAATCAGTCGTTTTAACCTATTTAGTACTGATTGGAAAACTAGGAGAATTTAAAATTTAACACTTCATTTGATCACTTTTAAAAAAAAAATAAAAAATTAAACCTTGAAACACTTTTTTAAATTTTCGCTAGTAATCGCGAGCAAATTCCATTTAATTCCACTATGAGCTATTTAGTACTCTTGAGATGGTTGAATTACAGATTTACAGTTGAATTAAAAACAGACAACTACACATTTACACAACAGCCACAGCAAATTGTAGACGAAATACGAAATACTGTCAAGATAAGCAATAAAGGTAGTTGAAAATAAATGGGAAATACTAATCTCTCTTCTCATTTTCTAGTCACATAACTACGCAAATCCCAGGATGTAGTGATGCACTTGAAAGAGGAACTGTGCAAACCTTGGTTAACTTCTGTGGGAAAAAAGTGACAGTCAGTTGTAAGTGTTGCAATAATTTCATGTTTGCTCTCTAATATTATTACCCAATTCGAAACCGATCTTTAATTTATATCTTGATCGATTCAAAACCCCTTCATCTGGGTTGGCAACGAGCTGACTCTTTTCGGGTCAATTTGGCCTCGGTTGCATTACCTTGGTACATCCTCCATCCGACATTGCATGGAAGCCCTATAACCATCATTATCATCATCATCATCATCGTCGTCGTTGCCGCCACCGTGGAATATTTACCACCCGGTTTCGCACCTCTATCATTATCATCTTCGAAGTGGGTCTTTTTAATGGTTTCAATTATTGTCAGCAATCCGACAGATCCGACACTTGGAGTGAGTCGCCCTTTTTGTGAGAGTGTCCTATGCATTTCCAATGAAGACCTGAAAGACGCGAAAGCAGTCGATCGGCGCGGTTAGTTGTAGGTAGAACGTTGATGCGTTCTCCCGTTAGTCATCTTTTGTTAGCAGCACACCCGTGCCTTGCTAAATTGATTGACGATCAGATCGATTCCCTTCGAACCGCTGCCACCCAGCTGGCACATACATAGTAGGAAACTATTCGTTCGATTTAAATGGCGAAATTCCCTGCATTATTAAAACTTCACGGTATGCGCGTGCGATCACAAACGCTTGGGCATAAAAGGCAATCGTCAACATTGTTATTTAAATTAATTAAAAATAGTTAAGGCAATCGCACGATACGAACGAGGGTCCTATTGAATTCCGTACAATGCCATCCGGAGCTGGCGCTGATCGAGCAGATTCCTCTCCATGGAAGCAGTCAATCAGAAAACCTCGTTTGACTCACCAGACAACGAACGGAGGAATTCCTTCGCAACACAAGTGTGTGGAGTGTTTCGGTGTTAATCTGTTTCTACACTGCTTGGCACCTTGAATGTCATCATCCTCCAGTTCGGGGTATGGGTGGTTAACATGAGGAAATCGATGAATATGTACATTTCATTCTTCCCCCACCAGCAGCAGAAACTGACTAGCACTTGATGTCGTCATAGTTGCGAGTGATCTAGGAGCTGAGGTGTCAGGAACAACCGTGGTAGATTGATTTGAATTGAATGGAATATTGAGCAAACAAACACTTCGGAGCAGACAGAAGTATGCAAAGGCGGTTGCGATAGGGGGGCTAGAATGCGGATGCGCTTTACGCATATATCATCGTCAATGACAGACTTGTTCAGAGACTGCTAGTCTATTTAACATTTGTTTATTGACTTGTTTGTTGATTTATACATTGATCTATTTATTACTATTGTAATTATATTTAGTAATTAATTTATTATTCGGGATTTGCCAATACTCCTTTGTCGGTGGCTAACTGTTTTGCATGAAACACAATGTATGTATACGTCTCATATACATCCATTATCTGCTGAATTCACTGTGAATATGGTAACACCATTAATATTCGAATTGGAGGCGACCCCGGCGTAGTAGATAGCATCCCTACAGCTCACGCCGAAGTCACGGTTCTAATCTGACCCCCATAGTGAAACTTGAAACCCCACCGGCTCCTCGTTCAGGAGGCAATGTCTAGAGTCGCTGAATTACCCATAGTTGTTCCTGATGAGGCACAAATAACTACTGATGCGGTGATAGCACCTATAAAATCAACCAAATATATAAAAATATCGATGGAGTACTAAACGTTGATTTGAAGAACTTAAGAATTGCTTTTTTTTTGTTCACCTGACCGCGGTCTTCAACAGGTGCATGGAATTTAACTACTTCCCATCTCTTTGGAAGTTAATTAAATGAATCCTGAAAAGTGTAAGCTGTTAAGTGGAATACCTGTAACTAAAAATGAGAATGAAGGTTAGTATTTTATATTTAATTCCAACTACCTTTATTGCTTATCTTGACCGATATGCGTATTTCATCTATAATGTGCGTACTTCTTCAGTGTTGTGTACTAATAACTCGAATCGAGTTAGTCGTCGAGTTGTTAGTACACGACACTGAAGAAGTCTGCACATTGTAGACGAAGTATGCATATCTGTCAAGATTCGCAATAAAGGTAGTTGGAATTAAATGAAAAATACTAACCTTTCTTCTCATTTCTAGTTAGTTAGTTGAAGTCATTTCAATCCACAAGCCTGGCAATGATCCAACCAACGCCAAAAGCCAATCCTTATAAGCTTCTTAACCTCCATCTCAAAGCTATTCGAAAAGCTGATCCTTAGCCGTTTGCTGGGGATCTCAAATCAGAATAACACAACCTCCCAGAGCAAATTGATTTTAAGAGAGGGTATTCCTGTTGTCATGGACTACTAACATCATAAGGTGGAACAAGTCCCTTTCTAAAACATCTGCCATGGCCTTGATGGACCCCGACAAGGCGCTTGACAATGTTTGCATGTGTGGCGACGATGTGGCGATTCAAATTCCGAATATTTCTCATGAAAATCATCAATTACTACGTAGTAAATAGACAGCTCCGGGTTTTCCTCAGTGGTTATTATTTCAATACATGCAACTTTGATGCGGGAGTTCTTCAGAGGAGCTTCCTAGGTTCCATCTTGTTTGATATATTAACGATAGATACTTCACCTCTACCGTGTTCGCAGATGGCACAATCATCATCTACAAAGGGTAATCTCTGACGCGTGAACTCCAGAAAGACCTGCATGTTCTGTCCTAATTCTTCAACAGCTAGACGATTTGTATCGATGTGGCAAACATACAGACCATTGTGTTCTGCCTTAAAAATCACGTCGTCTTGTTGGAATTACGTACTCCCATGGAATTGTCGAGTGAGGTCGTAATAAGCTTTTCCAGTCGAGGAGACATGCGCCAAATCCCACCATGCCAGATTATTCAGAATTTTCCTAAGAATGATTCTGAACAGTCCTCCGAGCACTAGAAAATCCGAGATCTATCGGCCGGTTGGTATTTAGATGTTGAAAAAACGAAGACGAGAACGTCATCCCTAGCTAGATTCAGAGAGCCCTGCGCCAGATATCCTCACCAGATCATCTGTAATCTTGCTCGTTAGTTTTAAGTTGTGTTTAGTAGTTAGGTACGTATAACCAAATGTTTATCAATTGGTTAAACCAAACGATAACGAGTTTTGCGGCCTTACGGGCCACATACAATTTTTAAAAATATTTGTAAACTTCGTGAAATTAGAAATAAGATGATTCAAAGCTTAAAAGAAACTGTTTGAAGTCAGATTGAAAGTTATTGCTTGCACAATGAATAAACGTACCATTGTTGTTGACCAAAATCACATCCAAAGAATCATTTATCGCCAGTTGAACTGCCTGCTTTACACAACGTCATAAGAAAACAACGCAGCTAAGGTGAGACATAATAATGTAAGACCATCGCATTGTGACTTCTATCCTTCATTGTTACACTCCCGTCATCGATTCCACTGAGGATGCCATCTGTTTGTCAGTGATTGTAATATTTATCAGTTAGAGCATCTTTACAAGTCATCAGGGTAAGATTCTCATTATGCTTAGCCCGTGTGAGAGTTGCGCAAACGGGTTGTAGTCAAGTGCGGCGGAGTTTGCTCTGCTCAGGTTTTTCTTAAGTGCTCGAAGATACCACACTAATATGTTCTGGATGTGTAACGCTTGCAGTGAAATGATGGACAGTGCACGGTTCAGGAATGCCATGGTTTCAACGAATCCCGCCGGATCTCAAATCTTTGAGAAACTGGAATTGGTGTTGGATGAAATACGGCTTGAAATTCACACAAACTTCAAGCAACTGATCGAGGCTGTACCGAAAAATTTTCGGGTCCTCTGAGAGGAAACGCGAGAACGACGAAAAGTTTGAACCGACTCCGAAAAGGACATAGCAACTCCGTCGTGGAACTGACAGTTCAGGGCAATCTGCAATTGCTTGCCCCCACAGTAGACAGCATGTTTTGACTGTAACTATCCGACATATGTATCCGTTGAAACTCCTGATGACTGTATTACAGAGTTAGTATCACAACGGTTAGCTCCAATGATTTGAAAATTGTGAAGTTGTGTGGTTACGAGAGGAAAGTATGTGCATTTTTTTTAACTTTGTATCATACAAAGTTGCCTGTGCAACTGAAGGAGAAGGCTTCTCTGTCAGAGAGTTTGAGGAATAAAGCATCCCGAGAAAAGTTTGTTTGAAGCTAGCCGTCCTAACAATATCCGAGACAGGATCCAACGATGAACTAAACTGCTCACAATGCCTCAACTTGTCCCGAATACCTGAACGAAACCGACTTGCAATTTTAACGGTATATTATCAAAAGTACTTAAACTAACGAGCTCTTTCTAAACTTTCTGCCTGCGAATACGAAGTTATTGTACTCACTGAGACGTTGCTTTGTCCTGATATTGCTAGCTCAGAGTCTGCTGCCAGCTACTCAATATGTCGGCGTGATCACAGTACAGCTTCTAGAAAAACCTTCGGCGAAGGTTTTTTCTAGAAGCTGTACTGTGCTCAACTCGACACAGATTTTTCATTTGGTCCTAACTGACAAACGTAAATAATGGATCCTTCCGAAAAATTTTCGTGGCACAAAGGCTACTCACAAGGCTACCCATGTAAGTTTTCCATATACGATGGATAGGTTAACTCTTTCGTTTCGAAATGACCGTCGTGGATTGATCAGGCGAGTTTTCAATGGCGAGAAATAGGCGGAAAAAGCCATTCTTTACGTTTGGCAGTTAGGCCCTAATGAAAAATCTTTGTTGAAATGTAGGTCAGTATGCTGTGGGTATGAAACTAGACAAGACGGTGATCTTTATGTTTGGAAACTATCTTCGACTGAACTCGTCTTCGACTTGTACTCAGCGGATTTTGTAGCAGTTCAGCAAATCTGTGAAGTGTTTCGGATTCTGATAGTACTGTCATCGTTGAAGATTATAATCTACCTCAGATGATATGGTCCTACGATAAAGAGATCAACAGCTTGCTGCCGTTTTCTAAAACTTAATAACGCTATCATGAACATCGATTGGATTGAAATGTTTCGTGCATAAGATACGGATGAAAAGGTACGTATGTTTTATGAGAAATTGTACGACATTAAGAAGTAACGTGTGCCCCGACGTTTTTCGCCTAATTCGTTTTCATTTAAACAACCGTGGTGCATATCTGAGTCAAAACATCTCCGTAATATTTTACGAATATCAGAGAATTGGAGCAGACTGCGAAGAAAACCCCGGTCATATATTCGAAGCCGTTAGCAGCCCAACCGGATCCCTACCGACATGAATTTTAAGGAAACTTCGGCCGATTCGCCTCACGATCTAGCTAATATGTTTGTTAATTTCGTCGAGAATGTGCACAGTCAAATAGCACCTACTTTTTCTCCTGATAGTTTTAGAGCCTGTCCTGCTCTCAATTTGAAATGTCCTCCTCTAGTTGTGAGTCAACGTGAAGTTTTGTTAGCCCTGGAAAAGTTGGATGTGTCAAAACGGTCGAGCACAGACAACATATCGTCATTACTTTTAAGAGAATGAGCTGACTCACAGCTGACGCCGTTGACGATTATTTTTGAATGGTCACTGCACACTACCAAAATTTCATGTAAATTTCTGTCCCTGAGACCGACACATGCGAGCGTCCTTTAGCACATAAGAATGTGTTGAAAGAGATGAGAAAATAAATTCAGTCGAACACATCTTTCGTCGAATTGCGTATGTGTCAGTTTCATCAGACATAATTTTACACGAAATCATTCTTTACGTTCCCCGACTATTTACAAACATGAATTACGTCTCGTGTAAGATTCATAATTTCTAAGTGTGTGGAACTACCTTTCCCGAAGCGTGGAAGTTATCCTCAATGACTCCGGTTTTCAAAGCTGGTAACAAACCACATAACTTATATGCTGTAAGGCCAAGGCGTTCATAGCATTGGTTCACAAGCCTCTTTACACCGTATCTCAATCACTGATTCTGACTTTCCACATGGTTTTGTTAATAATCGATCCACAAAAACGAATCTGATGTCCTACGCAAATTTCCTACCAACGTAAATTGAGAATCGTGACCAAGTTGATGCCATATAATTTGATTTTTTCGAAGGTGTTCGACATAGTTGCTCACGCCCTTACAGTTTATCTGTCTAAAAGAGATTTGCTTATGCTTTCGCTCTTAC
The DNA here is from genome assembly GCA_034211315.2 of Aedes japonicus. Lineage (NCBI taxonomy): Eukaryota > Metazoa > Arthropoda > Insecta > Diptera > Culicidae > Aedes > Aedes japonicus. Next base: position 64,583 of record JASCZW010001544.1, on the reverse strand, counting down.
GATTGACAAGCTGAAGTATCTGGGGTTTCCTGATTGGATCAGTGCTTTCACTCTTATTTATCATTTCGGAGTGCTTTCGTCAAATTAAGCGGAAGTCGGTTACGCGTCTTCACCATCACGTCAAGTACCGCAGGGAAGCGTCCTACGTTCTAGGATCGTTCGTGAATGACTTCTCAAGTAACACAGCTTGTAATGTTCAAAAATGCATCTTTAAGACATGTTCTCATGCATTTTTTCAGTACACATTTCTGGTATATTATATGACCAAAACAGTGCAATAAACTGATCTATTTGAAACATCTTTAAGGTCATACATGAAGTTTTTAGATACAGATTTAGGACTAATAATACGTTTTTATGATGCTTTGAATAACATGCTTTCAAAATTATGATTTCTCATCTTGGTAGTTCCTAGCATCATAATAAAAAATAGGTTATAATCAAGTAATTCCAAAGTCAAAACAAGTGCAGAGATACAAGAACATGACATGCTAGTTTGAGAAATGTCAAACGAACAGAAGATAATAAAGATTGTTAAGATTGTTGTGATCGTGAAAATTATGTTTGTTTATGATGAAAATATGCACAACTCATAGTAAATAAAAGACGATCGTTTTTTGTAGAAATCGATTATTAAATAAATATCAGAATTCTAATGATTGTGGATGCTCAGAACGCTTAACAAAATATTATATGCGAAGAAAAAACGCTGCTTTCGAAACTTTTGGTTTTAATTGAAATCATAGTTTCAACCGGCACTGTAATTTTGTAAATAGCTATGGCGTGAAGTTGAAATTGAGTCCAAAATACATCTTGCGAGCAGTCTAATAACATACACATGATGGTCAATTGCAAACTATTTGAGTTAGTTATTATAACATCATAATAACCATATTAGAGCTTCTTCTTAGTGAAATGTCATTTGGCTCCAGAAATTTGAGAAACAATGACGTTTCTTGTATAATGGTTCACAAGAAACCTCATGAATCAACTGCTGATGGTGATTTCCATTGCACGCTATAGTTCCAAAAGATGTGTTTATTTTTTGTTTGTAGTTAGACCATTTCTGTAATCGTTTCCTAACAAGATATCTTGCAAATGGGCTAGGTCTGCTTTCTGATCTTTATGATAAATTTATAAAACGTAATGGGAATTTATGAACAGATGCATCATAGTCATAACATATATAACTGTTCAATTTGATTTCTGTTTACATCTACTTGTTTGATACTTGTTGGACTTAATTGTTGTGTTCATGCATTTCTGCATTTAGTTTCACTTTTTAATTACTTGATTATAACCTAATGGTTATTGTGATGCTATAAACTACCTAGATAAGACATCATCATGTCAAAAGCATGTCATGCAGTGCATTTTTAAAACTTCTTAAGCGACCTTAAAGATGTTATGAAAAGATCGGTTAATTGCGCTGTTTTGGCCATATATGAGTCGAAAATTAATTCATCTTTTCTAGATAAATACATGAGTGTTCTATGAAAGGCAAATGATTTGCAACAACATCCTCTCAGCTCGTATATGACAAAAAATGTGTTTCATTTAATTTTTAATACTCTTGTATAACAATATTTCAAAATAACTGACCAAAAAGATATTTTTGGAGTTACTTGGGTTGTGCTTTCGGCTGAAATCATGACTTCTCATCTATGCTGACGATCTAAAAATCAACACAGTGATATCGTCTCGATGGTTGCGCTCTTTAGGCTTACATGGACGAGTTCTGAGAATGAAATTGAACTGAACATCAAAAGGTGCAAAATTATTTTGTTTATCCGACAGCAATACCGAACAGAGTTAGACTACTCCATCAGCTCAGAAGCTTAAAAGTGTGTTCAAGCAATTCGTGACCTACACTGAACATTAATTTTTGTTTATATTACAAAATCGAAATTATTACTAACAAATCTATTCGTTGTTTTCTGCAACGAAACTGATTTTAACTTTTCAAGAAGTAACCTTTGTAATTAATGCCACACGCGCCACTGTTAAAATCACTAAGCGTTTGTTGACACAGAAATGAGATTCGTTCATTGTATGAAAACAATACAATAAGCTACGAGTAATTTGTTACCAATAAAAAAAAGTCTCTAGTGATTGCATGAATGACTGACAGATCTACTCTATCGGCTCAAAATATAATTGAAATAAAAGCGCAACCACGAAGAGTTGTTCAGCGTTTTATTTTCCAATGTTTTTGACATGGAATTTGATCCTGTAAATTGAGGAGGAGCTGTTATTGCGTCCGTGGTTGATCTCACTAAACCATGTTGAATCGTGAGAAATTACTTGATTAGTTTGCATGAGGTTCTAACTCTTGACAGCGCTTTAATTTCTATTTTGGAATAAATTAATGATTCTCGCTCATCCCAGCAGAAACACCAACACCAGAAATTGGCTGGTCTACATGAAATTCATTGTGTGCATTGTACAAAAAAGGTGTGATGATAGCATTTTGTTAGATGATAGGCAATATGCATGATTCATACATTTTACGAGACATTTGTTCTAGGTACAAAATTCATGTTGACGAAACTAGTGAAAGCTAATTTACGAAAATAAATTTTCAGTGTAGGGATTACTATAGATGCAAAACACCGGTTCACTGAGTATACTAGGTTAGTCCAAAAGTTTTGAGACCGACATCTATGGAGAAATAGAAAAACCAAAATGTCTACGCCATTTTAATATTTCATTCATAAGAACGAACTCAAACTATAGTTTGTCATTGAGTTTAACAGCCATTTGAAGTTGACGTGTCAGTGTATTTTTAACAATGGAAAACCCCGAATATCGTGCAGTGATTAAATTTCTTTGGAACGTTTATCGGCTACAAAAGCTATGCAAAAGTATTGAGGGAATCTTCTCCTTCATTTCCAACCGTTCATCGATGGGTTTTGGAGTTTAAGCGTGGCTGTTAAAGCGTTGAAGACGATCCACGTCCACAAAAAATGCATCAACACCTGAAATCATAGCGAAAATACAGTATATGGTTTTGGAAGATTGTCGATCGCCTTTGAATGTGATAGCTGACACCATAGGCATCTCACATGGAAAAACATGGCATATTTTGGCTGAAGTTTTGGGTTTAAAAAAAACTGTGTGCACAGTGGGTTCCGCATTTGCTAACAATGCAACAAAAACACGTGCGAATGCAACTTTGTGAACTACATTTGGAGGGTAAAACGGATTTTCTGCGTCAATTCATCACTATGGATGACACTTGGGTCCACCACCATCCTGAATCAAAACAAGAGGCTAAGGAACCAGGCACTTCGGCTTCGAAGTGAGTTCGTATCCAGAAAGCGGTCATAAAGGTGGTTGCGTCAGTTTTTTTGGGATGCAAAAGTTATTTTATGGATAGATTATCCCCAAGCTGGTAAGACAATCAAATCTGATTGTTTTGGACCAGTTAGATGAACCAAATGTGAGCATAGACTCGGTTTGCAGATCATTTTTAGTCAAGACAATGCAATTGCTCACACAGCTCAAAAAAAGTGTTGCAGCATCCACCCAATTCACCAATTTTAGCTTCCATTGGTCTCTGGCTGTTCTCACACCTCCTAAAACATTTTCTCTTGAAAAGCATTTTTCATCACACGAAGAGGTTAAAGTCGTTGCGGAGGAGTTTGTGTCAGGCTTTCTATAAAGTCACTTGCGTGGGTGGACAAAAAAGTTAGAAAATCGTTGGACCAAGTGTATTGATCTAAAGGGAGCAATAATAGTGATTTTCCAAAAAAAAAAATCATTCCGTTTTCAAAACATTTTGGCTAACCTAGTAGTAGCACAACTACCGAGAAGGCCTTTGCAGCACTGGAATAAAGGGTGATACGGTCAAAATTTGGTCAAGGGAAAACGCGTGTAAATCGGTGAAATCGTTTATTTAAAAAATCAAATTAAATTTCTTTTTCAAGTTCAATTAGTATAAAATTCAGGAAAAATATTCAGTTAGGCTTCCCGCTTTTTCCAAATCTGAATTGCCGGGCCTTACGTTTGACCTCTGCCATCAGATTTTGTACAGCCACCTTGTCCACCTTCTTCGCCGCAGAAAGCCAGTTTGCCTTGAACTGCTGCTCGTCCTTAGCAGTTTTTTGGTCTTCTTTAGGTTCCGCTTGACAATAGCCCAGTATTTCTCAATTGCTGCGGAGCTCTGGCGTGTTGGGAGGGTTCTTGTCCTTGGGAACCACCTGCACGTTGTTGGCGGCGTACCACTCCATGGCGTTTTTACCGTAATGGCAAGATGCATAATCCGGCCAAAACAGTACGGAACAACCGTGTTTCTTCAGGAAAGGCAGCAGACGTTTATTCAAACACTCTTTCACGTAAATTTCTTGGTTGACAGTCCTGGAAGCTATGAAAATGCTGCTTTTCAAGCCACAGGTACAGATGGCTTGCCAAACCAGATATTTCTTTGCGAACTTTGACAGTTTCGTGTGCTTGAAAATATCTGCTACCTTTCCCCTTCCTTTTGCCGTATAAAACTCCTGTCCCGGAAGCTGCTTGTAGTCGGCTTTGACGTAGGTTTCGTCGTCCATTCCACGCAGTCAAACTTCGTCAGCATCGTCGTGTACAGCCTCCGGGATCGCGCTTTGGCCGTCGTATTTTGTTTATCATCGCGATTTGGAGTCACTACCTTCTTGTAAGTCGATAGTCCGGCTCGTTTTTTGGCTCGATGCACGGTTGTAGACGATACACCCAGCTTATTTGCGGCATCTCGGAGAGATAGGTTAGGGTTTCGCTTGAAACTACCGGCAACTCTCTTTGTCGTCTCAGTGGCTTCCGGTTTTCGATTTCCCCCCGATCCAGACTTCCTGGCTGTCGACAAACGTTCCCCAAACACTTTAATTACATTTGTAACGGTTGATTTGGCAACGTTTAGCGATTTTGCCAACTTTGCGTGCGAGTAACTCGGATTTTCGCGATGCGCGAGCAAAATTTTGATACGCTGCTCTTCTTGCTTGGACGGCATTTTGACAACTGAAGAGTGAATTCCAAAATCAAAATAGGAGCAACATTCTACACACACACACCTTCAAAATGAGGGGTGTTCAGGTTTTTTAAATGCAAAATTGAAAGAAATACGTCAAGTTGATATTTACCAAATTTTGACCGTATCGCCCTTTACAAGTACAAGTGGATTCACCAATATGTATATATTCTCTAGAAGCGCTGTACTGTTCGATCGTCCGTTGCATCATGGAGTATAACTGTTAGTGTGTGGTCACCTTGTCACCCAGGGCAGATCATCCAAATGGAAAGGGTTCAACGCAGTTTTGTACGATATGCTTCCGTGGAATGACCCGCCAACTTCCGTGGAATGACCCTGCAAATCTACCTGACTAACAGAGCTATTGCAAACTGATCGATTGAGAAACTTAAATGCACAGACGTTCTTAACTACAGATGTTATTTGTTATTGACCTTGTCAAAGGTAGAGTAGTTTTTTCTGCGCTTTTGCAAAGCATCAACTTTAATGCACCTGCTCGCCAGCTTCTTGCCCGCAGTTTATTTGTAGTCTTTCGATAACAGTGTTAGATCGCTTAACAATGTAAGCGCTGTTTTTGATTTCAATATATTCAAATGTGTGTTTAAGAATAAAATTAAAAACCTAGGTTAAGTATCAGTTTGTTGAATCCAAGAGGGTTTGAGCTGTTTAGTGGAATACCTGTAACTAGAAATTAGAAGAAAAATTAGTATTTTCCATTTCATTCCAACTACCTTTGCTCATCTTGACAGATACGCGTATTTCGTCTACAATGTGCAGACTTCTTCAGTTTCTCGTACTAATAGTCGAGTTATTAGTACGAGACACTGAAGAAGTCTGCACATTGTAGACGAAATACACGTATCTTTCGAAGATAAGCAATGGTAGTTGGAATTAAATGGAAAATACTAATTTTTCTTCTAATCAGTTCGTTGTTTTTTTTAATGCGAGACGAAGAACAACAAATCAAATAATCAAATGTCATTATCGTATGGAACGTAGTTAAGTAACAGCTTAGAAAAGCAACATCAGTTTAGATTTCCCAAATCGGTAATATAGTGTGCAAGAACTCCATATATATAGTGTGATATATAGTGTGCAAGAACTCCAACATTTGGGACATTTATTCTCCCGTATAGCCTCACGAAATTGTTGTATTCTCCAATAGTGTCCCATTATTTCCAAAAGAACATAGCCCCAACTCCTGACCTGTGTATGCCCCTTGGCGAAGGAGAATCACATCTGAAGCATAATCATCACACACGCTCAAGCTGCTTAGTTGGACGGTTGGTGGCAATGTTCGTATTTATCTCTCCAAGAGTTGCAGACCCTCAACGATCCAAATCGGTAGTGACTTTAAGTGCTTTAACAATCTTGTTTTTCGATTGTTTTCCTCTATTTAATCGGTTAACTGATTATTCAGCTATAGTTGAGCACTGACTGCGCTTATTGTGTGTGTCATTGAGTACGTTTCTTCCCCGGAGGTTGATGGAGAGGTTCTTGATCTTACTGGCTGCCATCCCATCCTCGGTTGCATCTACAGAAGACATTGCTGTAGGAACAGATAAATCTTGCGCCTGAACTGCAGTCCACTTGAATCTTGTACTCGAAGCTTGATTTATTTTTGTTTCCTTGGAAAATATCGATTGAGTTCCGATGGGCCATTTTAACTGCCCTCATAAAACAGTCAATTAGCACACGTAAAACGATCCCACTGCAAACCAGTAGGTTGTCAAGTAGTCAAATGCTCCTCACTTTGGACAGATGATACCTGGACCGCAACTGGCCGTCACCTCGATTCACGGAGCTGTCATTCAAGTTTTCGTATAAAATTTGATACTTTTTATCCCTGCTCAATCTCTGCGGGTCTCAAACACACCACCGGGTTGAGCAAAGTTTACGTCCAACTCTGTTTAGATTCCATTTTCATCATTATGGAACAACTGCATCACACACTTACATGCACACCTTTTTCACCATCGTGTTCGTTGCACTTCTGCTGCCCCCGAAGCATCGAGATAACGAGTGAGTTTTAACAGTTTTTCGAGGATAATTTATACGTGAAATTGATACCTCAACTCGAATCCAATTCACGACCATTTTCGGGCTTGATTTGAACTCTTCGCTCTTCAGCAACGCACCGGATTAGTTCGAGGCTCGTTCCGAATGTTTTAAAAGCTGGTATTAATCATTTTCTTGTTGCTCGCTTTATCGTCGAGGTACAACTGAAATATTCACGCCAATTAAAAGCTTATCTATATTAATAAATTTCAGCAGAAATTCCTCTGCTATTCACACCGTCGTCGTTCCCATCGGTCAGCAGCAAAGAACGGATGTGAAAATTTGCAACCTGAGGAAGGATTAAGATTCGTGTGCTTGTGAGAATTCTCTCATTAGCCTTGGAGACCTCGGAAGGAATTTACAAAATAAAATCTTCCCAAAACAGCTTATAAACACATGTGGTCAAATACAAAGGGTTAAATATATTTCGAGTCATCTGAACCATCTGAAAGGAGTTAGTCGGCGTTGACGTCGTTAATCCGTTTCAAGTGTGTTTGATTTTCTTTCACTTTGCTCAGCGCTGTGAGGCGTCTAATTGAAAAAATCGTGTTCTGTTGAGTTTGGGTCAACCCTAGGCACTGACCAGATCCGGTGGCGGTGGCGGCGCATGCAGTCCCACAGAAGTGAAAGGTGTCCCTTTTTTTCTCCCAAGAGCTAGATGACACAATGAGCTTCATTCAGGCAGAAACAAAACAGTTAACGGTGGCGAACGAGAACCGGACCGGCTCCCAAGGCATGAATAGAGTCGTGTGATAAACAACCTCTAGCATTTATTTGCTCACCGCTTGGACCGCTCGGACCGCGTCCTATAACAGTCATAGGAATTTCCTTTCCCCGAAAACGTGTCGTATTTTCTTAAATTATTTTGTTTATTTTCTTTCCGCACGCTCGTTGGTCGTCAATAATGGTTCGGTGACCATCGGTATGTGCAGACGAAGAGGACGGGACGCGATGGAGGGTGGGATTGTGATAAGTTTCGGACGTGCGTCGTTTGCATTGAAATGTGGTCAAGACGATTATGCTCCCCTGGCCCAGGGGTGATGACTTAATTTTCTCTCAATGCGGATTAAACTAGTGGTTGATGTTTTGACTACTTGAGAAGGCACTGCTGGAACCTGCGAAATGGGCTCTGAAGCTCTGACCGTCTGTTGTGGATAAAGATTAATCTTTTGACGTTTTTTTTTTCGGGGCACCTCGATCAGTTGCTGGATGTTTGCAATAGTTGAAATGGTATTATTTTCTTTGGTTTGTTGTATTTGTTATGTAACTCAATTGAAATGTGGTTCACCTAGGCTAACGAGCCGATATTAAAGGTATTGAGTTTCTATTGGATATAGATGAACAGCGGATTTGGCTATAACAATTTCAAGTAAATTGTGGAGACGAGATATCTGAACTTAGTTTAAATTTATTAAACCAATATACATCGGCCTATACGTCAGGTAGCGGAGTAATTCTAATATTGAGTATACATCAGATACGAACGCTCATTTCAGAGTGTATGAAATGTACTCACAAAGTTTTCACCAAACATATTTAAGAAAACTTGTAGAAAATGATGATCAAACTATAAACTATGATTTCGATACGTTGTTTAACTCGAATTCTTTTCCCATCTCAAAGGCTCGCACCTTTCTCTTGACCTCATTAATTTAGATTTTCACAACAACCATTTCCATCTCTATGGTCACTTTCATGCAATATTTTTTTTTATTCAATTCTAACACATTTTGAAATTATTACAAAGTGCGTCCAAAGCAACAAAGTACACCTAAAGCAACACAAAAGGGTTATAATTAGTTGCAACAACTTGTTTGTGACTTATTCAAATCACATTTAGTTACTTTCGTCATGTAGTCTTCGTGAAAGCCATGACATTTTCAATCAAAGGAAGTTCCGGTGCATTCGGAGGATTTACATCTATTGTCCTTTAGTCGGCATACAGGGTGCGGCAGAAAAAAATGCGAAAATGTTCAAACTTGAGTATTGGGTTAATTCGTGTAGCTAGTGACTAATTTCTATCGAAAGTGTATTTGTTTATGTTTACTGCATCCAAGTGCTGCATCCAAACATTCTATTTGTTTTATTGCAAATTCGTCAACATTTTCACGAAAGAAGTGATAACCAGTTTGTTGCTCGCCCAGAAGAAGCCAAAAGAGATTTCCAAGGTGGTAGGGTGAGCAACAGTTTACCACATAAAAATGGTCCAAAGCAGTGGCAGCCGAGAACCGGACATCCGCGCTTTGCACGCACGCCGAACGTGATCAAATCGGTCCGTGCAAAAATTGCTCGCAACCCGGTGCGTTCCATAAGAGAACTTGCAAAGGAAGCCAATATTTCGGAGAAATCAATGCGAAGAATCATCAAAGAAGACCAGCATGCATCTTCCAGAGTCAGAGTGAAACGCCACTTGATTACGGACCGGGTCAAAGAACTACGAGTGACTCGTTCCAAGAGCTTGCTTTCCTTGTTGAAGAAGGAAAAAAATGATAATCCTGTTCTCCGGCGAAAAGCTTTTCAGCATTGATGCTGAGGCCAACAGCCGCACGGACCGGTTCATTTCACCGCAGAAAATGAAGAACGTTCCGGAAAAAGTGAAATTCAAATTTCAAACCAAACATCCGGGTGGTGTCATGATGTTTGGCTTGGTTTCGTCCAACGGTTTGAAAATGCCGCCTGTTTTCATTGATGCTGGAGTTTAAATCAATACCGAAGTGTATATTGGTATTTTAAAGGACCAAGTGCTTCCCTGGATGAAGGCCAACTTCTCCAAGGACCAAAACGTTGTCCTTCAACAGGATGGAGCGCCGTGTCACACGTCCAATCGAACCCTACAATGGTTGAACGATAACAGGAAGTTTTGGCCGAAGGATTTGTGGCCCCCTAGCAGTCCAGATCTTAATCCGTTGGATTATCCGATTTGAGCATATGTTGAAGCACAAGCCTGAAAAACATCACGCCCTAGTGTGAAAACCCTGAAGTCAACCATTACACGCACATGGCAGTCAATGTCTGAGGACTACGTCCAAAAGGCATGCTCTGGCTTCCGGCGTCGGCTTGAGTATATATTTGTTTAAAAGAACTTTATAAAGATAACTGCACTCGAAAATGTTGATATTATTGCTTGAATTAGTTGACAATGGGATTTGAAAGAAAAAGAACAAATTTTCGCATTATTTTCTGCTGCACCCTGTAGCCGTAGCTACCAAGCAACACTATGCCAGAGAAATAAACGATGCCAAAACATAGCTAATATATAGTTGTTCAATTCCTGAAAATTTGAGAAGTATCCGATTTAAGATGAATTTTTGGTGATCATTTTTGTGTGTCTCATTTTTTCCGAGTCCAGTCTTTAATGATCAAGTACAGAAAGTCGATCACCTGGAATAATTTATCCAGTTCGGGATCACGGTGAAAAACAAAGTTGTGATCACTTGTCGGATCACCGCAATAATCCAATGTTGGTGAACGAATTGGTTGGCAAACCGCCGCCTAACTTAAAATTGGAATGGGTTCAGTATATACGGGAAAAAGGGGGTTCAGTATAACGTCGTTGTTACTCTAAAGTTCGCTGTAATCGAGTTAGAAGTACCCGATGCATCGAGTTGAAGGATCCGTACAGTTGATGCATTTTCAGTGGCACGTACATAGACGGTTGAATTGTGCTGTCATCTTTCGTATATGTTCCAGTTAATCTATATTTCCGTGTATACACTACACACATAAAAATTATGAGTTTTACACGAGACGTAATTCATGTTTGTTAAAAGTCGGGGAACGTAAAGAACCATTTCATGTAAAATTATGTCTCTTGAAACTGACTAATACGCAATTTGATAAAAGATGTGTTCGATTGAATTTATTTTCTCATCTCTTTGAACTCATTCTTATGTGCTAAAGGACGCTTGCATGTGTCGGTCTCAGGAGACAGAAATTTACATGACTTTTTGGTACTGTGTACACTATAATGATTTTGGATCACGAGCGTCCACTATCCTCGTGGATGAGTACGTTGTTCACAAATTGAATGTAGAAGGTTGACGCGAACCACTGGTGGTTTCGTGGACGGGCATCGTTAAGCGATACGAAAATCTGTTGAAAAGGGTGAATCTGCAGCTCTCGACTGAAGGATCCTGTTATAAAATACCTTTGAAGAACGTTCGTACAGTATCAGTTTCGAAGTTCCCGAATCAAGCCATGTAGTTCAAGGTGATCGTGGATCGGTATTCGCATTTGAAAGACTTACGTGTTGTGAATTACGGTTCAAAAGAACTTTGCATAATAGTTAGGTCAGCCGATTGTCGTAAAGACAAAATTAGGGTGAACCATTTACGATCCCGAAAACCCTGCTGTTGCTATGGCGGACAGCTACTTCAAGGTTCATTCCATTGAACCAACTAGTAATAACCCTAGCAGCACGCTTGTTGCAATACTGTTGATATAACTTTAATGCCACTCAAGTTAGGCCACAATCAAGTCGCTGCAACTAATTATAGCTGTTTTGTGTTGCTTGGGAAGGATCTTTATGAGATGCTACGGACCCTGTATTTACTGAAAGACACCAGTATTTCTTGCAAAGTTGCACCCGAGTCAACTGAAAACCTACGACCGGGAGATTATTCAAGCAGCTACGGTAGGGATAGTTAACCTACGGCGGTTCGGCGCTAAAAGAGTACCTTAAACGAGGTACTCAACCTAAACTCGGTAAGGTTCGTCTGGTGAGGGATGCTGCAGCCACTGTAGTCTAAATTTCATTCAACACCGAACTACTGAAAGGGCCAGACATACTGCAGTCTTCGCCGCCGGTGATCAACTAGTTCGGTGGATACATCCAAGAAATGTACCATAAGATACCACAAGATGCGTATGCCAAATAAGCTCTAAGGTTCTTGTTCCGGTCTAACCCTGCTGAGGATCCAACAGCGTACGTTATGGACTTAGCTAGGTTCGGTGCTACCTGCTCACCTGTTCAACGCAGTATACACAAAATGTGAACGCTGCACAGTTTGTGAACGAGTTTCTACGAATGTCGTCGGCAGTGATCAAAAAGCACGACGTGGATGATTGTAATGACAGGTTGGATTCCACCTACGAAGCAATGATGTTAGCAAACCAGGTGAAACTTATTCACTCTCGTGGAGGGTTCAACTCCAACTCCAGGTTGTTTCCGGGCGAGCCGAAGTCGAACCCTACAGTTCATTTCAGCCGTGATCAGAATACACATACCGAACGGGTCCTGGGGATCGTGTGGGACCAGAGGATGATCACACTTAACATAGCCAAAACCATCCAGCTTTAATTATGCTTTAACTGAATTTTATTAAAGCAAATAGAAATCATTTTCGTTCTAAAATGGCACCAAAAGGTGCGAATTGGTTCCATATTCTAGTCAGGTTTATGAGAACCAACAAAAAACTTTAAAAACGATTTTAAAACCTTGTTTTCTGAAATTCTTTTACTCCTATCAAAGGTTTTATTTCTTAATATGCTGTTTTGAATGCCGTTTTAGGACTGATTCATTTTATCTTACTATAATCAGTGGAAAAAGCATATTGATTCCATTTTGCACTTATAGGGAAGCGGAACCTATCTTGAGCTCAATAAGCAGACCTCGAGTGGACATCGGTGAATATGCACTGAATACCGAACACTGAGTACACAAGTTATTTACAATTTATATGTCCACTCACCTTTAATCGTTTAGCAACATACAATACATTCGATTCTCATAATTTTCTTCCAATTTAATACGGAAAAGTTGCCACTGCTATGTACCTATATTAATAATATCATGAAAAATATTAATCCCATCTGTGTACATATGTTAATCGTACTGATTTTAATCAAGAAAAAAATACAAACAAGTTAACGCTCTTCACTACTACACACAAAAATGAAGTAGATCATTTGACAGGACTTCACGTGTAGCATGCATATAACCAAGACAAAATGAAAGGGTTTGTTAGTTATTCTTAAATGAGAATATTGATAACAAGATCACCACAACGTTGGGCATAGAATGCTCTATGAATGATTGAACACGCACACTAGCGTTTATGTGTATGCTATACAGTATGTGAGCAGTGCAACATCAAGCGATTACGTCGATTGTTAACACGGTTCAGAATAGGTGCAAGCGTATTTAAATTATTGTGAAAATTAATCCTATAGTTTTCTAGTATTTTATCACGTATTCCTAGATTCTCGTGTGGGTAGTGTAATAAGTGAAGTGTGATTTTTATGGTTTGTGCAATTACGCAACGAAAATGTATGAGGATAGAGTGCAATTAAAGAGAAAACTTGGAGCCTGGCTCGAGTATATTCCTTTGTACGGTTAGATCAATACGACGAATTTGTAGTGCAAAGGTAAGCAATTGTGTTGAAAATCTGACTGCTCGTTATTTGTACGAAATTTAAGTCTCCTGAACGTTTTGTAGCTTTCAAAAAAATTCAAGACCTAATTTTATTGGCCAGGATTAAATATTCTTGGTTACTGCGTCCATTTATTGGAGAAATTAAACATCTTTTTACGTTTGAAGTTGGATGGCTGCAGAATGTGATGAATATATGTACTATGGTGACTATACTTGCATTACCAGCATATTGGTTTTATAGTCATCATTGCGAAGATAAATTGGCTTTTTATCAAAACTGACAGTGATTGTTTCTAATAACCATATTAAAATACAAGAAATAACTGAAATGTGAAAAAAAGGAACCAGATTTTTCATTAAATGTTAATGAACTATAGATCGGAGACCAATTTCGGCATTTTTTAAAATAACCTGATTGAATTTCATCAATTTTCTGGAAATTCGTGATTAATTTATCGAATATGTTTGTTTTAGCTTTCTTTTTGTTGTTGTTAACGCGCATAATTGTCGAGGTGAATAAATTTTCGGCTTTTACCGTGCCAATTTTCACCATAAAATTGAATGCGCAAATAATTTGGAGCATGATGCGCTGTGAAAAACTGATTTGGTTTTGGATACTTTGATTTCAAATAAAATTTCCCACAACACTGGAACTTTTCTCTTAATGAATCAGAAGAGCAGAGAATCGAACAAAGCAGACTGACAAAAACCAGTGAAAAATGTTATGCCCACTTGAGAACCTTCATCAAACCTATTGGCTGCCATCAAAACCAGCATAGGGCCAAATGGCCACAGCTGTCAAACTTCACGGTGATATCGTGGTTTTTGTTGTTCTGCTTTGTCCGATTCTCTGCTCGTCTGATTCATTAAGCAGTGAATAATATCTAGGAAAAAAGTTCTAGTGTTGTGAGAAATTTTGTTTCATAGCAAAATATCAGAAAAAAATTGAGTTTTTTTCACAGCGTATCATGCTCCAAATCATATGCGCATTTAATTTTATGGTGAATATTGTTACGATAAGAGCCAAAAATCAATGCGCCATGGAAAAAATGCGAGTTTACATCTACAAAAACAAAATTGAAATAAATATATTCGATAAATTAATTATTATTATTATTATTATTTATTTTTGACACTTTACCACTGCTTTGGCATTCGTGTCATATAAATTAATTATGTATTCCTTGAACATTTATGGAATTAAATAAGGTTATCTAAAAGAAAGCCAAAATTGGTCTCTGATCTACTTCACTTGAATTACACTTAAAATTTGGTGTATTGGTATGTCCACATTTCATTTATTTCATATATTTCAATATTTTTTTTTTTTATAATCATTTATTTGCACAGGCTCAATCGAATTAACTTTACAGAGCCAAATTTTCATATTTTTTTACATCATTTATCTTAAAACTAAAGTTAGGAGGATAGAGCCGATTACTCGCGGCCGTCTCGAGGTTAATAGGAATTACAAATTACGGATGGGAAAGAGGGTGGGAATTTAAAGTATGGTTTACATAACACATTAAATTTAAATTCTAAATTATCTGAAACACTTATAACTACACAACTTTATGGTTTTCTTTTTATTCGAACATTTTTGAAAAGAAAAAAAAACACACAGACACACATAGAAAAAAAAACTTATACTAAACATACATGTTAAACTAACTACAATCTAATGCTAATGTTAGTCAAAAACACATAAATGAGTTTCATGTACTCCAAATCACGTACAGCCAAAATATCTCGAATTGGCACATTGGGTTGTCTACCTCGAGCCCGAAGGGAATCATAAAGTTCAGATCTGACTCCACAATGTTCAGCACAAGACCAAACAACGTGGTCTGCGTCTTGATAGCCTTGTCCACACTCACAGAGATTGCTGTCGCTCAGCCCAACCCGGTATAAATGAGCGTTCAAAGAATAATGATTGGACATGAGGCGAGACATGACACGAATGAAGTCTCGACCCACATCCATCCCGCTAAACCAAGATTTCTTCGACACCTTTGGGATGATAGAATGTTGCCATCGCCCCAAATCTCCTTTACTCCATTTATACTGCCAGCTGACGAGTGACTGTTGACGAAAAATAGGAAAAAATTCGTTGAAGGCGATTTGTCGATCACAAATATCGCCTTCCATAGCGCCCACCTTTGCAAGCGAGTCCGCTTTCTCATTGCCCGGAATCGAACAATGAGAAGGGACCCATACAAAGGTGATGATAAAATAACGCGAAGATAAAGCACTTAGAAGCTCCTGTATTTTCATGAGAAAATACGAGGAGTGCTTTACCGGCTCAATGAGCGAATAGCCTCTATAGAACTGAGACTATCCGTGAAAATGAAAAAATGATCCGGTGTTAGTGAGGCAACAATTTCTAGCGTAAAATGTATTGCCGCTAATTCAGCGACATACACGGAACAAGGAGCTTGAAGTTTACGGTTGGCGCTATAAATTTCATTAAATATACCAAAGCCTGCTGACTCCTCTATCAAAGATCCGTCAGTGAAGAACGATTTAGTGGAATCAACTTGGCCAAACTTAGCAGCAAATTTCACCGGAGCAATCATAGGACGATGATGCTCTGGGATTCCACGAAGCTCCTGCTTCATGGATAAATCAAAAATGAATCGAATTGTCGAAATCGGAGAAGCAAACACGATTGGAAATGTTCGGCGAAGGGCTGACATCCTGTGTTATGTACAAATGGTACAAGGTCATGAAGCGGGTTTGAGGATTCAACTCAAGGAGCTTCTCAAAATGTTCGATTACCTGAGGGTTCATAACTTCACACCTGGTGAGGAGCCGGAGAGATAATTCTGTAAACCGATCCGAGAGTGGCAACATGCCAGCCAGCACTTCAAGACTCATGGTGTGAGTCGAGTGCATGCAACCTAACGCGATACGAAGACACCGATACTGAATACGTTCCAGTTTAATGAAGTGCGACCGAGCCGCTGACTGAAAACAAAAACTACCGTATTCCATAACCGACAAAATCGTTGTCCGGTACAACGTTAGAAGATCTTGCGGATGCGCTCCCCACCAGGTTCCGGTAATTGTGCAGAGAAAATTGATCCTTGGCTGGCACTTTCGCTTCACATACTCAATATGGGATCTCCAGGTGCACTTTGAATCGAACCAGACCCCAAGATATTTAAATGACATAGAATGAGTTATCGGCTTACCCCAAATTTGAAGCTTCGGTTGTGCAGGGTTATGCTTCCTAGAAAAACTACCAACTCAGTTTTCTCCGTAGAGAATTCGATACCTAGCTCTAGAGCCCAAGTAGACAAATTGTCCAAGGTATCCTGTAAGGGTCCTTGCAGATCGACCCCATTGGGTCCCGTGACAGACA
This sequence comes from Aedes japonicus, assembly GCA_034211315.2. Classification (NCBI taxonomy): domain Eukaryota; kingdom Metazoa; phylum Arthropoda; class Insecta; order Diptera; family Culicidae; genus Aedes; species Aedes japonicus. The sequence continues at coordinate 47,785 of JASCZW010001544.1, read as the reverse complement.
CTACGCCGTCATCTGCAAGTTGTCTCAACGTACAGTTGTCACCTAGACAACCGTCAATGTCTTTGACATAAAAATTATACAAAAGGGGGCTTAAACATGATCCCTGGGGGAGACCCATGTAGCTAAATCGTGAAGCTGTAGAGGTTCCATGAGAGAAGCTCATATGTTTCTCTGACAGCAAATTGTACAAAAAATTGTTCATTAATGGTGAAAAGCCACAAGCGTGGAGTTTATCTGAAAGAACTTCAACAGATACTGAATCAAAAGCCCCTTGATATCCAAGAATACAGAAGCCATTTGCTCTTTTTAGCAAAAGCTAACTGAATATCTGTGGAAAGCAACGCGAGACAGTCGTTCGTTCCCTTACCCCTACGGAACCCATATTGAGTATCTGAAAGCAGGTTGTTCGTCTAAACCCATTTGTCCAGACGGAAGAGGATCATTTTCTCCAACAACTTTCGAATACAGGATAACATCGCGATGGGTCGATAGGAGTTGTGGTCGGACGCGGGCTTACCAGGTTTTTGAATGGCAATAACTCTCACCCGTCTCCAATCATCCGGTACAATGTTGAATTCCAGACACTGATTAAACAAGTTCAACGTGCGCCTCTTCGCGACGTCTGGGAGGTTCTTAAGCAAGTTGAACTTGATCCTATCAGCCCCTGGAGCCGTATTGCCACACGAAAGGAGTGCGAGAGAGAACTCTACCATTGAATAGGGTTGGCTAATCTCATCTATCGAACTCGTGTTTTCGCGAGGAATCATCCGTGCCGGCACAGAATCTGGACAAACTTTTCGCGCGAACTTGAGGATCCATTGGTCCGAGTACTCCTCGCTCTCGTTGTTCGTAGTTCGGTTACGCAACCTTCGCGCCGTGTTCCAAAGAGTACTCATCGACGTTTCGCGCGATAGCCCGTTCACGAATGTTCGCCAGTAACCGCGTTTCTTGGCCTTGATGAGGCTCTTAAGTTCGCGTTCGAGAGCCGTGTATACTTCGAAGTGCTCAGGTGTTCCACGTCTACGGAAAACTTTAAACGCGTCGGACTTTCTACGGTAAACCTCGGTGCATTGCTGATCCCACCATGGAGAAGGAGGTTTCCTGCGAGATGACGTCCCTGGAACTGGTCGAGTTTGAGCTTGAAGCGCGCTGTTTAAGATCAGGTTGGAGAGGAAGTTATATTCTTCCAGCGGTGAAAGCCTTTCTACCGTCGTTACGGCTTCATCTACTGCTGTCTTAAACTTTGTCCAATCGATGTGACGGGTAAGATCATACGTGACGTTGACAGATTTCGACGAATTGAACCCGGTGGCAACCGAAATTTTTATGGGCAAGTGATCACTACCGTGGGGATCTTGAATCACATTCCATGTGCAATCCAACGATAATGAATTCGAACAAAGTGTGAGGTCTAATCTACTGCCAACTGAGGATGTACCAGCCAAACGTGTTACTTCTCCATTGTTGAGAACTGTCATATTGAAGTTGTCACAGAGGTCATATATCAAAGAAGAACGGTTGTCATCGTACAGTTCTCCCCAGCCTGTACCGTGAGAGTTAAAATCTCCCATGACCAACCGCGGAGCAGGAAGAACCGAACAAACATCTGAGAGTTGTTTTCGGTTAATGGAGGCTCTTGGAGGAATATAAACGGAAGCAATGCAAAGGCTTTTATTTTTAATAACAGCCTGACATGCGACAACTTCAATACCTGGAATAGGAGGAAAATTCACTCTATAGAAGGAGTAGCACTTTTGATCCCCAAAAGTACTCCCCTCCACGCGAATCCTCACGATCAAGACGAATAATATTGAAATCATGAATCGGAAGATTGATTTCGGGAGAGAGCCATGTTTCACAAAGAGCGAATGCATCACAACCGGTAGTGTGAGCTAAAAATTTAAAAGATTCCAATTTAGGAACCAAACTTCGACAATTCCACTGAAGAACAGTGATCAAATCCCCGACCTCATTTGGAAAATTATCCATCGAAGGAAATGATAGCTGCAAGGATGGGCCACTTTAATGTTAATTTCTGCAAAAAAGTTTTCACAGTGGGAAGCATTGCCATAACAATGCTTTTGAGAGGGTCAGAAATTTCGAGGTACTTAAAGATACCTTCGGCAATGTCATCAAATGAGAACAGCCCACTAGAGGAGGGGGCTTCTGTTCTTAAAATTGGGGCTTCAGGGTTTTGGATGTCCCCGGGAGAGATGGAAAGTCCTGGGTGTAGTTAGTACTACGAAAACCAGGTGGATTAGGATTTTCCTTTTTCCACCTTTTCTTGAATTGGGCAAGCTGGTTTTGGGCTCCAGTTCAGCAATTTTCCGTGGGCGGACGCGTCTTCGCTTCCGTGAAGCACCTTCCGGAAAGGTGAACGATGTTCCCTCTTCAGCCGAATCAAAGTCAGACTCGTCATCTGACAGAGGAGCAAAGGGATTTGTATTGACATTGGGTGATGGTGAGGCTTTCTTCAGCATTTCGGCGAAAGATTGCCTGGAACGCTGTTTTAGCGAGCGTTCTAATTTTTCCCCGCGTAGTTTGTACGCCGGGCAAGATGAGAGAGCATGTGGAGGAGTTTCCTTGCAGAAAGCGCATTTTGGTGTGCTGTCTGCACAGGCGCCATCCTCGTGCTTCTCCCCACAATTAGAGCAGCGTGCCTTATTGCTGCAATGGGAGGTCGTATGTCCCATCTGCTTGCACTTTTCGCAGATCATTACCCGAGGTACAAACAACTGCACAGGTAGTCGAAGTTTTCCCAACTCGACGTATTGAGGGAGGGCTGAACCAGAAAAAGTCACACGAAACGAGTCTGAGGGGGTAAATTTCTTTTTCACCCTTAGTGATCGATACGGTGCCTAGTTTTCGCACATCGAGTATCTTGACTGAAGGAAGCAGAGGGTTCTTAATCGACCAACCCCTGCTTCAACAGGATCTCAGGGGTCAAACTCGCTTCGGAGACCACACCTTCTATCTCAATACCTCGCGCTGGGATGTACACTAAATACTCCAGTGTAAAAAATTGAGAGACAGCAATTTCGTTAGCTTGTTTAAGGTTGGACACAACGACTTTTAACTTATTGTGTCTCACCTTAATTATCTCGGTCACGGCCGAGAATCGTTTCGTCAGATCGTTTGAAATCTGGTAAATGTTGAGAGGTTTCGTTTTGGGCCGAAAATAGACAACCCAAGGACCAGATGAACTATCTGGATAAGCACGCGATCGGGTAACTTTGAGAGCTACCCCATCATTTTGCGCCATAGATGATTCATCTTCCGATAAATCATCCATGGCTCGCTTGTGGGAGCTTATGGCTCAACCACTAACGTAGTTATCTACAATAAATCACAGATACACAAATTAAACCTAAGCACACACACACTCACACACTCTCAGTCACTCTCCACAGTCACACAAACACAAGAGCGAGAAACAAAAACTTATCTTATATACTAATAAAAAACTTATCTTATATGTATCACTGATCTACTGCAGACGGGCGACGAATGTGCTGCTGCTGCTGCCGAGCGACGATGAGTGGCCGCGTGTACCGTCTAGGCGTGGAGCTGAACGATGATGATGATATTGTTGGTCGGTGGTGGTTAGCAGATGAACGATTGCACGCTACACACAATGGACTGCTGGTGTGCGTGCCGTATAGATGCGGAGCAAAATGGCTTTTAGATCGGGGCAATATTGCTAATTGCAATTAATGACGTTGTTGCCCTGCTAGATCACACAACGTTTTCTTCTTCAGAAACGGAATTTCACTCGCGATCAAGAAAAACTAAATGAAACTGACATGAACTGATAATAACACCTACTAAAAAACTTCCAAAGCTACGGAGAGCGGATCGAACGAACTGTACCGTTCGCTTGTTCACTGGGCAATGATATATTTCAATATAGAAATTGGAAAAAATTTGTTTTGGCAGTTTGGCAAAAAGCCAATTGATCTTCGCAATGGCTACTATAAGACTCTTTGGTCATCTGGTGACTTTCCTCAATGCCAATTTTCCATTTAATGCATTTACTGCAGGCTAAATGGTTTTAAAATGCTTTTTCAACTGACCATAATAAGATAATTTAAAGAAGTCTTAAAACGGCATTTAAAAACAGCATGTTACGAGTTCATAAATAAAACCTTTGATAGGAGAAAAAATGTAGGTTCTCATAAACCAGACTAAAAGTTGAAACCTATTGGCACCTCTTGGTACCATAATTAAACCAAATTGATTTCCAGTGGCTTTCATAAAACTTAAATAAAACTTAATAAAGCTGTATGGTTTTGGTAATGTTACTTGGGTTGGTAGACAAAACAGTTGTGATAGTAATTTTCTCAAAAAATGTTTTACGGCTGGAATAAAACTAAAATTGTTACTTTAGATGTTTTTCTGTTTTCAAACGCCAAGCGAGAAGACTATCAATCGTTTCTGCAAGGGATTAAAGCACCAACAAAAAGGATCGTGTTGAGTTGTGGTATGGAGATGTTAGATCGTCAAACTGATCTGTTGACAGTTTTGGTCACATGTTGGAGGAATAGCTGCAACTGGGACGATGAAATCGACAATTAATCACTCCAGAACTAAATTTGCTGGACAAACGTGCTGCCTATAATTGAACCAACTAAAGCAATCACGGGCTCATTTCGGAGACGCAAGAATGGAACAAGTCGAGAATCTCCAGCTGCACGTAGTGTTCGATGCTAGAAAAGGCGCTCATGGGTGTGCGGCAAATCTTCAGCAGTGGTAAGTGGCACAATCACATGTGTGCTGGTGACCAGCCTGGTGAAGGTAGCTCCGTTAAAACCAATGTCAGTACGAAAACTCTAGGTGCAAGCGACAGTACTAAAGGCAAAATAGCTTCCACGATGCGAGAAGGCCATTCGCTGGAGATAAAACAACAACTCTACGACGATGCTCTCGTGGATCAGGTCAGATCAGCGGAAGTACAAGGAGTTCATAAGGCTTTGTATTGGGAAGATATTGAGGGTTATTCCGAGAGTCGAAATGACGTTTGTCACTTGGCGAAGTGAGAAAACTCACCTGCGGTGACGTGATTCTCCATTTGATTTGCCCAGAAGAGTCACGTCACTGCAAGTGACTATTCTCACTTCACCAAATGACAAACGTCACTTCGACTCTCGGAATAACCTTCATTCAGTCATACAACTCGTTGGGTCCCAACGAGGATGATCTTCCCAGAGATAAGTGGACTAAGTGGACGAAAGACCCTTAGATAAGTTCTACCAGCAGTTGGTTCACCGGGCAGGACAAGAAGTAGGTTGGCGAAAACAGAAGTTGACACAATAAAATAACCACCTTGATGTTTTTATGATAAATCACAAACCTTATGTTTTCTTTCAATAGAAAAATCTTGAGGGAATTATTCGGATAGTTAGAAAAAATCAGTTAAACACCACATCAGTATATTGTTGATTGTCATGAACAATTCTCATTTTCTATTTTTCAAATCTGTTTTCACCAATTTTTTGCATCAACATTGATTTATAATATGTAAAAAATACAAAAAGCGTGTTAATTTTTCGTTGCGTTATTTGTTGTTGCTGTTGTAGTTCGTTACAAAAGTTTTACTTCCATTCATATACTCACATAAGATCATTACTCACACATCCATGCCTAAACGGAACATCCATAAACGTTTCTCTATCTTAGTGTAAGTGTAATGTATAATATGTGTGGGAGACAAACATCCATTCTTAAGAAGCTAGCTAAGTAGGGAGCCTATATTTCATTCTTACGTTGAACTAAAATTAGAATAAGGGTACACAAACACATACACAGTTGGAGTTGATTGCATTGCTAAAAAGGATTAGGTATAAATCGGATCGATTTTTAAAACAATATTATCACTTGTCTACTACCAACGCAAGAGCTGCAGCAGAGGTTCCTATGTACATTGATTTGAAGTTAAGCTGCTTGAATCTTACATGGCTACGGTCACTGCTAGATTGCTTAAGGTGAGACTAAAGGAGGAGTTAATAAGTTACTATTGTTCAAGCACAGATAATGGGTTAAAGTAAGACTAATTATGAAAGGCTTTCCTTACGTGGCTATATGTACAACTGAAGATTGTTTTGATTGTTCTATTTTGATCAGATTTCCATTGGCGTTAAGGTGAACAAACTTTTGAAGAAGATAACCTTAATCGATCAGGATCAATAAACAAAAAACAGGTGATTCTGTCTGTCACAGAATGATGCAACTGGGAAGATTGGTACAAATGGGATATTTTGAAACTCGGTGGCGTTAAAGGGAGAACTTTTTCAAAGTGTGTCACCTGGACTTTTGGAAAAGGATGATCCCACTCGAATCGTATCCTGGTGAAGTTGAAACGTAATCAATTGTGAATAAGTTGTAGGAAATAAATTCAAGTGCTTTGTCAAAGATCGATTGAAGGAAATATCCAATCGGCTTTATCCGCCGGATCCTGAGATGGTATTCGGATCCCGTGGAATAGTCCCATCAAGATGGTGAGTGATGAGAGCCGGTTGGACATAACCCGGTGTGTTTAAATGTGCGAATGAGATAGAAAATCGTGGTCTTCTACCAAAGGTGTTGTCAAACCTGTTTCCCACAAGATTCGATTGAATGTTCCTCCTATCAAGAGAATCGATTCCAGCAGGATCATCGTTTTCGGCAGGTTTCGGTGATCCATTTTCAAACATGTCCTCCCTCCAACACCAAAGTCGGTTTCAAAATCGGTTTGTAAGAGTTTTTTTTCCTTTTTCCGCAAAATAGTGCCTGCACTGATATTCCTACTAAACAGCTGTAAATTTGGAAAAACAAAGCTACGGTTCTTTCTCGCTTTCTTTCTAGGCAAAATTGTTTTAATTTCTATCAGTCTTTCGTTTGATTGTTAGTCTGTTAAATTTTTTCGTTCGAATATAAACTTATTCAAAAAATATATATCTATATGCATAACTTATTAAAATTCGTTTCTCTTTCTCTTGCCTTCTGTACACAGCTTAACTAAAAAAAACAAACTAAGTATTCGTTAAAATAACTGGGATCTCGTTTTCGCTTACAAAGCTACAAGGTCATTATGCGTTCAGGTTCTTAGTCTTAGTTGCTACACTCCATCAAAGGATTAAATAGAACATTTAATACTGAAACAGTTTTTCCGCTTTTTGTATGTTGCTTCACCGATTAAATAAATACTTAATATGAATTGGGGAACAAATTTCAAAGCAAGGAGGAGGGAAACTTTCTTCTTACAATTATTTTTCCTTCACAAACACAAAAAATAACCAAAGAAAAAAGTACCAAGCGAAAAAAAATATATAATATTTTTTGGTCGTCAATTTAGTTAATTAAATAATATTTATAAAGCAAAAAGGTTGAAATATTTACAATTTTTTCTTCGTCTGTTCGTCTGCGGCCACCCCCTTCGGATTGATTCCGGAATCTTAATCTCGGTTCGCGTTTTATCTTAAACTTTTTCAGCTACTCCAAGGAGAGCAAGAATGCCACCATAAAAAAAAAACGAACGCTCTCACAAGGAAGCACAAAATGTCATCCATTATAACTTAAAACAAAAGTCGAATATTTAAGATAAGGAGATGTTCTCGTTTTTCTCTTGTGCCACTCTGCGTCCCGCGTGGCGGCCTGACTTTGGTTCCCACTGCACGTCCACGGGGATGACCAGCACTCTGCGACTGTCGCGCGACTGACCGTCCACCTCACCCACTTCACTTCTTCATGGGCCGAAACTGTCGCAAGATTATGATTCAGAGATCAACGCCAAGGGAGAGGAACGAACGAAACAGGAAAAAAAAGGTGGACGCGAAGCACACCGTTCCCGGGGTTTTTGCCTCATGACTCGACTAGTCTCTCAGAGGGTGAAACTCACAGGCATGTGTGAATAATCTTCTTGGTCCGACACAGTTTACACTTTACCTCGCAGCACCAGTGGAAGGTACAGGCGCACCGTTCCACCACGATGACCTCCTGCGTCCGATACCCTCGACCACAACACATTAGATCACATCCATCGACCCCTATCGAGGTATCGTTACACTGGCGGCCGTGCGTTCCCTGGATCCCCAGCCGCGGATTCCGATCGCAAAACCCCGGTGACGGTTCCAGATAGACCAGATCCTTTGCACCCGGCGGTTTGTGGTCCGGATTGTGCGGCTTCAGCTGGAAGTTGTATCTGTAATGGAGAGGAAAAAACACCGAAAGGAAAATTTACATTAGAACCTTTCCGAAAGTGAAAATTCAAACAAAGATGCTCCAAAGACTCACCGATTGATCTTCTTCTGCTGATGGCTCCTGGCGTGAATCGAATTGCTCGATACACTGTTCGGCCCACTGGGGCCGCCGATCTGGTTCTGGCTCTTCAACCCGTTCGGATTGGCCCGGTTCGATAGGGTCGCTTCGTTCACACTGGTCCGCAAGCTGTTGCCCACCATTACTCGGGAGGCGCCATCGAAGCGGTCCTTCAGCAGATCGCCCACCACTCGGAAGCTCGGCAACCGCATCCAGCAGGTCTTGACCGTACACGAGCCGGACATCCCGTGGCACTTGCACTCCTGGCGCATCTCCGACTGAACGTGCTGCATGTTGCATGCGGAAGAGAAAGAAAGAGAGAGAGAGGGAATGTTGAAACCGAGAGAACGGAATTGATATCATAAATCGTCGGAGGATAATTTACGATCGTGCGGTGATCTTAATCGTGGAGCTGGGTAGACTGGTGAGCCGGGTAATGAATGTTTCATGGGCAGACGGGACTGTGTAGGGTTTCAAAATTCAAATCAGTCAAAATTTGCCAACTGAATTAGCGTAAGTTTAAGATATTTGCTTCATTAACGTACGTGAAACACTGTTCGTTATAGAGATTTGTGAAGATTAATTCACGAGTATTTCTTTGGATCTTTTTTGAAGCTTCAAAGCTGTCTAAGAGATCGCAGTAAACTTGTATGGTCAGTAAAAGGAGAGCTCTTAGGTGTTTCGAACGTTTTAAACAGCTTGATGGTCGCTCGAGAATGTTATATAAAACTTATTTTGAATGTTTACTAGTAACATTGCCATTTTTAGGAACAATTAAGCTTAAATTCACAGGAATAAAACAAATGAATTTCATCATGGCCGATTGATATATTTGAAGGCACATATCTAAGAAACTTCAAATATTTCACATGCCTATTTATATCACAGACAATTATGCTGCAGTTCAGCCAAAATCCTATTGATGTTGTAAATGTAAAATATACAATCAACGTACAGGGTGCGGCAGGAAAAAATCGAAAACACGCCTTCTGAACGTCGGAGCTCAACTTCAACAGCCATTTGCGTGACTTGACAAGCTTCAGGGTCTTCACGCTTAGGTTATTGAACAGCTTTTCGTCGGAGAATAGGGTTATATTTTTGCCTTCATCATCAAATAAAGCAATCTCTTCGAACGTGTCACTTAGAGTTTCTTTACCCGTTTCGTAATCAAGTGGTGTTTCACTCTAGCGCTGAAAGACGCCTCCAAGTCATTTTTGATGATACTTTGCAAAGATTTTTCTGAAATAATGGCCTCCTTGGCAAGATTGCAATAATGTATGGCCACATGACATCCTACCTCCTTGGAATTTTCTTTGAGCGTCTTCTGGGTCTCGTAATCACTTTTTTGGCGTATATTTTCACAAATTGGTATAAGAATAATTCCAATCTTCTGATGCAGCACTTGAGAATGAAAATAAACAAATACACTGCCAACAGAAATAAATCAATAGTTACTTAAATTTATCCAATATCTTGGTCGCATTTTTTCCTGCGGCACTCTGTAGTTTCTATGATTTGTGCCTTCGATAATACGAATTTTCGATGCAAACCAAACATGATGGTGGCCTTTTTTGTCCTTCAGCGATCTTCATGTTAAGTTCCGGTGTAATTTAAATTGAATTTTTGGACTTGAAAGTGGTTTATTAATTTTTCTATGGAATGCTCAATTTCTGACTACTTAGGATCTTACAAGAAATCAAATCGGTTTCCGAGATTTAGTTTCGAATGATAGTACCTCATGTTATCCTATCGTCCAAAAAATGGGACAAATGCTCTAGCGTGAGTTTCGGTGACAGTAATAAATTCTCCTACAATTAAGAACTATTCTGGCAACAAGCTTGCATTTAGTTCTCAGTTCAACTCTTAGTTTAGAGAGGTGCAGAAAACTTTACGACCCCTCATAAGTGCCACGGGAGGTTTGATATGTGTTATTAGGTAGTGGAGGCTGGGTCTGCAATAGAACCCGTAACACGTAAAAGGCAGTAACAAGGTCAACAAGGCATATTTGTACCCACGAAATTTAAGTGACTATTGCTATGACCATCCGATTTGGAATTTTTTAGGAACTTTGAATTCAAAACTTCGTCGAATTTTCAGAAATGTCCAAATACGATCGATGATCATCATTTGTCTCCGAGAAATCCGGATTTCCATAAACATTTCATGAAAATGGGTTATCATATGTAAATCACATACATTTCTGTGTATGCATTCTATGATTTTTAGTATCATAACTGCTTATTTCAACTGAAATAAGTATCCCATTTTAGGGACATAATTCCGGAAATCCAGATTTCTTGGAGATTAATTATGTCCATCGATCATACAGGGGAATATTAAGAATTAAGTTAAGGTTCAAAATTCAATGCTGTTAAAATAATTCAAATTTGTTGGATATCTCCATAGTAATAGTCATTTTAGTTTCGTGAAAACAGCTTCTCCCTGCCCAAGTAACAATTTTAGCCGTATAGCACTCCTCCCGGCTTTGTTGATAAAACTAAATTCAAAACTGGTTCGTCCACCAGCACTTTTTCTATGCTTCTTTTAAGCCGAAATTTGTACAAAGTGGCCCACTCTATAGACGATTGTGAAAAAAAATTAATAAAACCTTTACAAGACCAAATTTTGAAAAAGGTTCTATTGAAAGACGCTATGACGACTTGAGAACCTTCATAAAACCTATTGGCTGCCATCAAAACCAGCATAGGGCAAAATGGTCATAGCTGTCAAACTTCACGGTGATATCGTGGTTGGTTTTTTGTTGTTCTGCTTTGTTCGATTCTCTGCTCTTCTGGCACAGTAAATAATATCTAAGAAAAAAGTTCCAGTGTTGCGAGAAATTTTGTTTGATAGCAAAATATCCAAATCAAATTGATTTTTGTATAGCGTATCATGCTCCAAATCACATGCGCATTTAATTTTATGGTGATTATTGTCACGTTAAGAGCCGAAAGTAAATGCGCCTCGGAGATTATGCAAGCTTACTACAACAAAAACAAAATTAAAACAAATATATCCGATAAATTAATCATGACATTCCTGAAAATTTACGGAATTCAATAGGGAGATCTAAAAGAATGCCAAAATTGGTCTCTGATCTGCAGTTCATTTGAATTATATATAAAGTTTGGTGTATTGATATTTCATATATTTCAATATGACGATTGGAAGAAATCACAGTTTTGCCATAAAGCCAATTTATCTTCAAAATGGCTACTTTTAACCTATTTGGTCATTTGGTGACTTTCCTCAATGCCAATCGACCGTTTAATGCATTTACTGGAGGCAAAATGGATTTAAAATGCTTTTTTAACTGACCATAATAAAATAATTCGAACAAGTCCTAAAACGGCATTTCAAAACAGCACTTTACGAGTTCATAAAGTCAAAATAAAACCTTCGATAGGAGTAAAAGGAACTTTAGACAACAAGGTTTCAAGATAGTCTTAAAGAAGCTGAGTAGGTTCTTATAAACCTTACTTAAATTTGAAACCTATTGGCACCTCTTACTGCCACAATACAAGCAAATTGCTTTCTGGTGGGTTTCATAAAACATTGATAAAACTTAATAAAGCTGGTTGGTTTTGGAAATGCTACTTGAGGAAATGTTACATTGTTACTGCAAGGTTACAAGATGATTTTTGGAAAATTGCAAATTCATATCTCCAAAAATGCATCAAAAAGGAGATTCATAAAATTATACAAAGACCTTTTTCTTCTCCTCTTGCTACCGAAAACATGTTTTTAACCTTTAGTTTTTTTTTTCAGATTGATTTGAAGATCGCAGCTAGCCGTGCTTTGAGACCGACGTATTTTGCTTCGGTTGCGTCGTCTTCACAAAAAAAAACTATGTTTAGCTACTCAATCTAGGTAAATTTAAAGTGAAAATACCAAATCTCCAGGTATTTTGCGTAGTATATAGTGAAAGTAATCGATTGTGAGTCGGTAGTCTTTTGTCTGTTTATTGTACTCTAGTGCTTCACTCCTGTACCCGGAAGAGCATTTTTGCCTTAAATAAGGTACATGGTGAAGTAAGTATAAAATCAACATCATTATTTTGAGCGGTGCAGGATAAGTAACTGATAGAGAGGGTGAGAGTATGTACACGGCCTGCTATTTTAACTCAGTTTTGAGTCGTTTTTGACTCACTTTGGTCAAAAGTAGAGTGGACTCCCTTTGTTCAAAAACATGGACTCAAACTACATGGATGGTTTTGATTTGTCAACTTGTCAATCCCAGTTACATTTACTCAAATTTGGACGAAAGTGAGTCAAGAACTGTGAGTCAAAACTGAGTTAAAATGGCGGGACGTGTACGTGTGGGGTGTAGAGAGATGAGAGAGCAGATGAGGGATCGTTTACAAAGGTTGATTGCAAATACGAGGGCTGTATGATAAGAACCTGCGTTAGTCAAGAAAATGCCTTTTTTACCTTTTTTTTTTTATTTCTCAAAATTTTCTCCTTTTAACTCGATACATTTCGTCCACCGTTATTCAAACTTTTTCAAGTCATCCAAAAATTATGATTTGTCGGGTTCCGTAGAATAGGCCTGTGTTGCGGTAATGACTGCCTTGATTGACGTGAATCGCTTCCCGTCAAGCCATTTTTTCATGTTTGAAATAAAGAGAAATCGCATGGGGTGATATCTGGAGAATACGGTGGATGAGCCAGAAGTTCGTAGAGTTGCTCGTCCAGTTTTGATGTGGCGATTGCTGATGAGTGAGTTGGTGCGTTGTCATGGTGGAAAAACACTTGTTTCTTCGCCAAATAGGGGACGTTTTTTCTTCAATTCAGCATCGAATCTGTCCAATTGATCAGCCCGGTTATTTTCCTTCTTCAAATAGTCTCTCCTTTCCTTCTCCAAATATTCGGTTATGATGATAGCTCACGAATTCCAAAAAAACAAACGTTTCCATAACTATTCTTGTCCCGTTGAAACCGTTTTCGCCTTCCTTGGAGCAAGTTTTCCGGATGAAGTCCACTGTTCTATTCTTCCATTTCAGGTCTTTGAAGGGATGGATGATACCTTACAAACATACATACATAGAGATAAGGAAAATAGTGAGTTAAATGTATACTATCGAACACATGACTTTCTACACGCCAGGATCAGGATGTCCATTTTGATTCAGCAAGCGCGAAAATTTTTAACATATCCTTTTTCTATGAAGATATTCATGTTGGTTGGGATATTCAGGATATAAAAAAATGAAAAACCTCAAACAAAAGCTCATAAAAAGTATGGTAGTAACGATTATCCGGTCAACAATTTGAACGTTTGCGATCAACTAAATCTAGTTTGATTGACACTGCTTTTGAAGAGTATATTTTGAAAACTGAAGATAAAATAAAATCTTGTCCAAACAAATTCTTTAGCTTCGTGAAAACTTATTTAAAATCGGACAACGTTCCATCCAAAATGCATCTGAACGAAGTTTTTGGGGATAATTTAGAAAAACATTGCTATTTATTTGCAACTTTTTTTTCAAAGAAATCTATATCACAGGTTCGGATTATATTTTGGTTTCTTCCCAGAGCGTGAATGTACTGGATATTAGAGAAGCTTTAAATAAATTAGATATATCGAAGGGGTTTGGACCTGACGCTATTCCACCAGTATAAAACTTAGCGTTAGAATATACAAATTCATTGTTTTGGATATTCAACATGTCGCTAGACCTTTTTCCCAAATCATGGAAGAGCTTCTATTTGGGCACCAATTTATAACAGCGGCAAAAAATATGAACACGCAATAACCGTGGAATTGCGGTTATTTAATACATTCCTAGACTTTTTGAAGCAATAGTTAATGAAAAGCTATTCTATCAAATCAAAAACAGAATTACTAACATTCAACATGGGGTCTACAAAGAACGTTCAACTTATACAAATTTACTAAATTAGTTAACTACACGTTAATTGCATCGGATACCGAAAACCACGTAGAAGCTCTCTATTGAGATTTTAGGAAGGCATTTGATCGGATTGACATTCCCATGCTACTATTTATATTACAAAAACTCGGTATTGAGCAAGGTCTTCTGAAATGGCTCAAATGTTGCGCTTACCCAATGAACAACAAATAGTAAGATTTTAAAGAAAAGAGATCAAATCCTAGTCAAGTCTCCCCAGGTGTCCCTCAAGGATCCCATCTAGACTGATACTTGTTTATTCGTTTCGTAAACGATATTTCGATGCCTAAATTTTTTCAACATGTAAAAAGTCTTAATATATGCCAGCATTTCGATATAAATCTCTTTCTAGACATAAGAAACAAAGAAGATTACAAGATATTTCAAGAAGAAATACATATTTTTCTATACTTGGTGTAACAAAAGTCTTCAACAGTAAAATGTTCAAAAATGTGGAGGAATTAAACTTGTCAAAATCATCAATGCGATAGCGTCTAGCAGAAAACAAGAAACACCTGACATTATGACAACTCTAGGAAATCAGTCTGATGAAAAGTGCATTAGAATTCGTGGTTTGAGGAGGTCAAATTTCTGGATGCATAGCAAATATTCATTAACCAGTGTAATACAATAATTAACAGACCCAATAACATGCTGGCATTTATAAAACGCTTAGAGTCATAGTTTTCATGATCCAATGATGATGTTTTCATGTGTAACTCGGAATACTTTTAATACAAATCAGTATCGCATAAATAAGGCTGAATTTGGACCTCTAAATCAGGTGATGGCAACCTACAATGCACATAGTGATACAACTGACTTGACAATTACAAAATCCAGAATTGAAGCAATAAAGGCTGTATTCGATGAAATTTGGACACACAAAAGGAAAACCACAAATTTTCCTTGAGCCCGATTCTTTTCGAACTTGCCGGAAGCCGAAACGGTTAAGTTTGACATCATTGGTTTGATGAAGTTTTTTTCAGAAGCAGATAATTCATCATCTCATGCAAAGCGCTAGGAGCGGACGGTAATTTTATTGCTAGAACAGTGAACGCGAAGAGAAAGTGTATTGACAGATCCGTAAGGGAACGGCGAGCTTTTTGAAATTGAATAGATGTAAGTTTGAAAACGAGTGGAGGCATTTGAACGGTAGTATACGATCAGGCACATAGCCCGATGTCCGCCTACCCTATGCAGGATAGGCAGGGAAATCCCTTGACCGACTGAACAATTCATCATTGGTTTATTGAACCTCTTCTCGCGGCAAATACGCACTTTGCCTTGTTGACCCCCCCCCCGTCGATTTGGGCAATGATAGGACCGACATGCCGCTTATAACCACACTTTCTTTAGTTCAAGTTCATTTTCTATCAGTTTTGGAGTTTTAACGAGCTTTGCCTTCATGATTGCCCAAAATTTTCCAATTGAGCGAAGTTCCGGAGTGTTTGGAGGGTTGACGTCTTTTGGTACAAAAACCACATTATTATCTTTGTACCAGTCTAAGACGGGCCGGGCATAGTGGCAAGATGCCAAATCCGGCCAAAACAGTGTCGGGCCATCGTGAGATCTCAAGAAGGGCAGAAGTCGTTTTTGGAGGCATTCTTCCTTGTAGATTTGTCCGTTGACGGTCCCAGAGGTGATGAAGGGCTGACTCATTTTGCCACATCCGCAGATCGCTTGCCAGACAAGGAATTTTTTGGTGAATTTCGACAGTTTCTTCTTCCGTACACTCTCCGGAACAGCCAACTTAGAGGTGGCGACGTGGTGTTCCTGTCCTGGCATTTGTTTGGTGTCGGCTTTGATGTAGGTCTCATCGTCCATCACAATGCAGAACGGTTTTGTGAGCCACTCCCTGTACAGTTTTCTTGCACGAGTTTTGGCCACCGAGTTCTGTTTATCGCTCCGGTTCGGTGCCTTCTGGACCTTGTACACATGTAATCCAGAACGTTTCATTGTTTTCTGCACAAAACAAACTGAAACTTTCGCCTTTTCATAACATCCCTGATCGAAATGTTGGGATAACGCTTAAATTGGTTCAATACCATCCTGGCCTTCTCCGGATTCGATGTGCCACGTTTTTGCCACTACCATTTTTCCGCTTGGTTGTCTTACGGTCCTTGAACGTTTTGATCACATGAGATACGGTTGAATGTGCGATTCCGAGCTGTTTTCCGATCCATCGATGAGAAGCGTTTGGGTTTTCGAAGTGAGTGCCCAAAATTTGTTGGCGCACTATTTCTTCATTCGAAGCCATCACTGAAATCACTCGACCGATTTTCGTGAAACTCATTACATAATTGACACAACACAATGAAATACATTCGGTTAAAATTTCAATAATTTTTACCCACACGCTAAAAAGTTACGAACAATTTGCGTGTGTCCAAATTTCATCGAATACAGTCCTTTACCACAATGCTACGCATAAAAAAGAACACGCCATATGAATAAAGTGTAAACCAGGCCCTGCTTGGTCACAATGATATGTTTTTAATATTTAAGATTAAGAACAAAAAGTCACAATGTAAAGAGGGTGAGACGTTCATTATGCATAATATTGAATCTTCCCATCCCAAAGTGAATTCAATCCTTATCAAATGCAGGACCAGCTTTCAATAGTTTCAAATTTGATCAAAAAATTATGTTTGTTAATGAACTTGCCAAATTCCGCTGCCAGCAAAGAAACATTTCTAAGCATCTGCTCAAAATCACCCGGCTATGAACCCTGACACTCACGGGTTGCCCAAAGCAGATCAACTGCCCAGCATGAGGTCCGTCTCCTCTTCAATAATTTACTACCACAGGTATGCTGCACAGTTTACAAGTTCATTTCTTCCACCCACCCTCCTCCGGCCGGCAACCGTCAACCTTCCGTCAGTTCCCGTACGGGCATGTGTGTCACGACTTAAAACTTCACAGCAAATCTCAGATTTATGGCCACATTAAATAGCCATTTATTTCGTTTTCAATTCAAATAAAATCTATAAAAATCAATTAAATATCATCATCCTTCGGAATTGGCAGGATTTCACTTCTTTCCTCCGCCTAATCCTTCCCCACCGCCCCGCTCCGAAAACAACCGTAAATTCCCACAAATTTCTCACTGGAATCTCGCTTT
Organism: Aedes japonicus; assembly: GCA_034211315.2. Lineage (NCBI taxonomy): Eukaryota > Metazoa > Arthropoda > Insecta > Diptera > Culicidae > Aedes > Aedes japonicus. The sequence continues at coordinate 30,458 of JASCZW010001544.1, read as the reverse complement.
AATTGCTGCTTCTGCCGAAGCTCTGAAGCAGAAGAAAAGCACCAATAAAATAAAGTAAAAATAAGCCTCAACGAAAGAAAGATGACAACGGCAGCGCTGGTGAAACCGGAACCACTTCACACTAATCCCTGATCGTCCGACCGACCGACCGGCCGCGGTTTCTTCTGGACTTTGGCGATCGCAATCGATCCGAAACCCGCGCCATGCCGCCCACCGCAGGACTAATATGTCACTAATTACAATCACCACAAATTAATAAAATTCATAAATGATTTCATTAGGTCTTTTATCAGCTGTCAGCAAGTATAATATATGAGGAACTTGTGGCTTAGACGGGTTTCTCGTTTTTTCTTTTTTCGGGAAGACTGCTGGGAACAAAGTGAGTGGCAATGGGAGCCCTTGCCGTTCGCCGTATCATCGTCGTGCCACCAAGGAAGACTTGGGACGCAGCGGCAGACGCGTGTTTTCGTGGCTCACGCGAACCCACAGCGAAAGGATTAAAACATTTATTAATGAAATTTTTAAAGTATGGCGAAATGGGTTTGCGCCGAATCAATGCTCCCAACAACATCGTCGTCGTCGTCATCGTCGTCAATAACAACAGCGGGAGCAGCAATTTTGGTGGTAGCCACCGAAGAAACGGTTATAAATAAGTTTTATTTATTTGATTCCTCAACAGCGAAGGCGCGGTGGACGGCTCCCCAAGATTCTCCGGGTCAATAAATTGGACTCGCTACTTGTGCTGGCACCCGCACGGAAAAGGCATGAGATTCTGAGGAATTACACGAAGTACCCACTCTAGTCGAAAACTTACCGCTCGTCCCGCTTCGTTGTTGTGCAGGTTCATCTTCTCCCGGAGCGTTCGCCCCCGTTCGCCAGTGTCAACGAATTCCCGCGAGAACTTGAATCCGAATCCGATGTTGTCGCTGCAGCCACCCACTCCCAATCCCGGACTCCGGCCCGGCACCCATCGTGCTGGCCTGCGGTGCCCTGCTCTGGTGCGAGTAGTCACCGTGCAGGATTCGATCGATCCCTCGCTGCAGGCCCGGGCTATGCTGTGGGTCACCGCTGCACTGGTGATCGCATAGATGAAGGCCGTCTCGCGGCATCCTGGAAAAGATGGAAGCGAAAGAAGAACAATGGAAATCCATCAGTGTATCATCATCAACTGCTTGGCGAGCGTCGTGTGTGCTAGAGTTAAGAATGATTAAAATAAATTAAATCGTTTTGTAATCCTACTTATGTGTTCTTTTTTTTATTTTGGTAGGGATAAGTATGACCTGAGTCGTTCAACCGGACTTAACGTGGAGTTCTTTTCTCTTATTTTTCAGTTTGTTGTTGCTTTGTCAATCTTGGATGGATTTCACACTCACACACTGAGCACTAGAAAATTTTTGGTACTGGGAAAGATAAACCTGAGCCAGGTAGGTAGGTTAGAAAATATACCGCATCTGTAATAACACGGAATGGAAGGAAGAGTTCAGTTTGACAAGTCAGCTGTTACCTTGAGCTGTAAATTGTTACCTTCAAAGCGCGAATTTCACTTCAACCAGAACATACAAATAAGTAGCTACAAACTTTAGATTAGAAAGCTGTTTCAGCTTATTCTGAGTGACAATCATGGCACACTGCTCATTTTGGAACATTGCTGCTAGGTGTCAGCTCTGGAATGTTTTGACAGCAGTTTGTTTTGAAACTGCTGAAAGCTTCATCTCGTTACGTACATTGGTTTTGGACGTTAGAAATCAGACGTGGATACGTTAAGAAATCACGAAAATCATTTAATTATTTACGTTGTCTAATGCACATAAAAGTAATTCTACATTTGACAGAAAATAATAAGATATTCTTTGTGCATTCAGCCAGAATACGCCTGAATCTTGTCTATTGAATGAAAGATTGCAAACATTGTTGCATGGCGCAAGAAATATTGTAAACAATTTCGTTGTTTACGCCTCTTTTGTTAAAATTAATTATATTTTTCTGTGTGGCTAAATCTACCGTGTGCAAATTTATTAAACATGCTCAGAAAAGGTAAACCAGGGTACGCGTTTTATTAGAGCTGCAACTTTTGCTTCTTTATTAAAACTTTAGCTTAAGTCATTATAGGCTTCACGAGTATCTTCAAACTTTGACTGCCTGTACTTTTTTTGCATTTGAAAATTCCTTAAGAAAGTGGACACCTGTTTTCAATGGTTTGGGTTAAAACATCGAAAAAAGTAATTTTCAACAGTGTGAAAAACATTGTTAAATGTGCACACTGAAATCGAAAACAAAGTGAAATTTCAAACGATGGGTCAGATCAGCTTATCAACTCGCAGATTAATTCTGCAAAATATTGTTCAAAGTTGTCGTTTCGAGTTCTTTTGAATATTTGCGGAAATCTTTGCAAAAGAGTGGCTTCTACCCAGAAAAAGGAGCTGACAGCGATACACCTTTGAAACCACATAGACCGTGTTCCGTTCATGAAAAAAAAGGATACATTAGCGTCGAAATTGTGCAGAATATCAAAAAGAGTAACAACATCAGAACCTACAAGAAGTAACAAGCTAAAAATATGGCCATGAACTTCTAAGACGTTTTCCTCCCAAAACTGAACCAGTGCACTTTGACGGACGACGAGACATACGTCAAATTGGAAATCAGTATTCCAAGGTTTTTTTTTTTTTTGCGCGGGAGATACTTTCCACTTTTAATATGGAACCGTGTAAAAAAAGACAAAATATAGTTGATAAATTTACATGCATGAACATTTTATATTGCTTCGATTTTGTTTGTATGCGTTACCTTTCCATGCAATGGTCAGAATGCAGTTTTTAAAATGTTGAGTATATACACCAAAATTGTGAATTTTTTGAAAAACTGCCATACGATTACTTTTTGCCCAAAACGTAAAATGTGATTCAAATTGACGTAGCTGGGTAGCTCAGTGGTTATCCATTCTGCTTACTGAGTAGATAGTCGGGAGTTCAATCCCAGGCCCGTCCCCTTCCTTGTCATTTGTCACTTGCCTCTGTCTATCACCACTAGATTGAAAATAAAAAGCAGTCTACTGCGCTTTCATTGATCGCATCACTTACCACAGTGGATCCATGATCTAAAAATAACCTGCCTCACTAACACAAAAACTATCCTTCCCTTGAAAATTGTGAAGACGCAGAATATCGAATAAGGTCGATAAGTTGTTCCGTTCTAGAGTTATCGCCGAAACAAACCGTGTAAAAAAAAAACCTTAGTGTACACTTCCGGGGCCGTAATTAATCAAAGCTGAGCAGACGATAGATGTGCCTGATGATTTACGATACATCCGAACCAAAAAACTGGTTTGACCTGCGGCTTGAAGAGTTCTTGATATTTCACAAAGGGCACAATCAACGGTGAAAATTACAGAAAACAATGCACAAAAACGACTTCCACCCATCTACCAAAAGCATACAGATCCTCCATTGTTTTGGTCGGATCTGGCATCTACTCACAATTCTTGGCTGAAGTATTAAAGATTTTTTTTCAAACAGCTATTTTAAGAGTTAAAATAACATAATAAAAGTTTCAAAATTAACAACTGAAAAATACCATTGGAAACTTGTGTTTGTAAATGATAGCAAGAAAGCTATTATAAGAAGCTAAATGAACAAAAATGACTTAAAACAGTGAAAATCGTCGAAGATGTTCATGACGGAAAAAAACCCCAACTGCCCTGAACTATGTCCTATCCAAAGATACTGGGCAATAATCAGGTGGCTTCTTAAGAAAGATGGAAGAAAGGAATGCTCTGTTGATTGCTGTAAGAAAATTTTGTCTGCAGCACAACGAAAAGTTTCCGAGAAAATTGTGCAGAATCTAATGAAAGGAATCAACAGAAAAGTTCAGAGCATTCTTCAGAAATAAAAAGTAAACATTCAAACTAACGTGAATTCGGTCATATGTATGTTGATTTTCATTTATATAAAGCAAACGTATGAATTTGCTCGAAAATAAACATTTTGGTTTGAAAAACAGAAGACCACATTCTTGAATGAACAGTCCTCAGTTTGATTGTGCGGCAAGTACCATCACATTCTGTGCCCAAGGAATCGAAAAACGCCTAGATCAGACCAGGAATCGATCCCAGCTGAACCTCCAGCATGGCTTGATTATTTGGTGTGAAATTTGTTTCGAGTCCCCGGATAATCAAGGTCGACCTGTATCAATACTGGACCGTAAGGTAGTTCACCTAGTCGTGGTGTAACGCTAAATGAACTTCAATTTTTCCAGGTGACTTACGATTGTGAGGTGACCAAACGGGGTAAGCAGCGTTTCGATGAACATCTGAATGAAGTTCAGGAAAAGGTCTTGGACAGCGAATTAAGAGCCGTTGGCGATGCAGCAAGTGACAGAGATGTGCCAGCCGTGGTAATAGGTTAAGCTAACCTTCCTTGGGTGTTTGTGACGAACAAAGTGTTTTGGGTCATTGACTCGGATTTCAAATACACATGTAGAAAATATATATGACCAAGTTTGAAGTTTTTGCAGTCAAAATGCTTATAAGAGTGTAAATTTCGAGTTTCTGGAGAGTACAGCCATTTTAAATCCGATTGGCACAAGAATCTGTGCCGGAAAGGGCATATTTTGCCACGATCCGTGAGGTGGCGACCGAAACAAATTTTCATCGGAACATGCCTTTCGACGGTTCAAACTTCATGATTTATATTGAGTAGTGTACTTTTTGCATTGAAATGGATCAACGACCATATTGGAAATTCTAAGACAACCCGGAAACCCCGGAAGAACCCTTCAGGAGGGAACAAAAACGGATTTTCAACGGCTCAAACTTCATGATTTTTCATGAGTAGTGTATTTCTAGCCTTGAAATGGACTAATGGCAATTATCTTTTTTTACATACGAACTAGAATTGGGTGATCTTGGATTGATCTTTACGAGATCAATCATTTTGATGTCGATTTTCGATTTTTGAAATAGTTCCTATGACCCCAAGGAAAAACGGAGAGATCACGTTTTGTTTTTATCATATCGATTTGGAAATTGAACCACAATTAATATGCTAATTGTATATGCTAAACTGATAAACCTGATCCAAAAAGTAGAAAATGGAAGGAAGAATGGTAAATTTAGCAAAAATATAAAATAAAAAAATGTGGTGTAAAGTGAGGCTGAAGGTTCCAAGTTTTCTCTGAACCATTGTTATGGTTATAATTGTGGAGTAAATGCAAAAAATGTAAATACGCTGTGAAAACTTGAAGCCTTGACTACAACTTCATGTTTAATGTCGTGAGCATAGGATGTGGAGCCAACTCGGCAGTTGTCAAGTTGCTGCCGCCAATTGCTATTGCTCAGCCACATTGAAACCAAATGATTTTTTTTTTTACATGACAAGTGTCTGAGTGAAACTATTCATGAACGGAATTTTGATCTGGTAGCAGTAGTAATAGTGAGTGGTGACAAATATTGGCCCCACACCTTATATAGGTTCAATCCGGTGATTAAAAATCAGCAGGATAATAAACAGTAATATGCCAGGATGAGAACCTTATTACACCTAGGGCTGATTACTGGTAGATTTAATTGCGTTTCCCTTGTTGTTCTCAAATCATATTGAAATATTCCAAAACATTTCAACGTGCTAAAGAATGAGTAAAAATAGTAAGCAAAGAAAGCTACGTCAATTAGATCCGTTTTGCTGGTTCTGGAAGCTCACGGACTCGATTATCAACCTGGTTAACGAAATTATTGAAATCTGGCGAATTAGTAAAACAGCACAGTAATAGTTTCCGTGAGCTTTCTAAATCACAGATAAACTGATTCACTTGACATAGCTTTTTAAGCATAATTTCTATTCATTTATGTGCGCCTAGCGTGATCGGGTGAAAGAGGTAGTCCACCCCGATTGTTATCCAGACAGTTGAGGAGGTGAATGTTCATCCACTTTGCTCGGTGGATGTATTGAACTGAATTTGTTTAATATTGTTACCGACTTAGCGAATAATGAAAAAGGCACATGTTGGACATTGACAAGTTAATAAATATGAAATTGAACAGTTACAAAATATGAAATTAACAAGTTACTAAACATGAAGTTGACATCGACATGGTCGAGTACCATCGACATGTTTTGGCAAAAACCAGTATCTGTCTCCTCCTCAAGGGTTCCCTTGAAGAATGGTCATATGGTCTTTCGTCCATTTAATGGCTAGAAATAGATTGTTTACAAAAAGTCATGAAAATTGAGGCGTCGAAAGACATAAAAATTTCCCAAAGTCATCTGGATTGTCTAAGAAAATGATCATTCATAAAGTTTAAGCCATCGAAAGGCATGTTTCGCCAAAAAATCTGTATTTGTCCCCTCCCAAGAGCTCCCCCGGAGCATCTGCAATGTCCCGGAATGGCCAGTATGGCCATTGGTCCATTTCAAGAAGTAGAATGAAAAATCATGAAGTTTGAGCCTACGAACAGCATGTTCCGACGAAAATTTGTATCTGTCGCTGCCTCACGGATCGTGGCAAAACATGCCTTCCGGCTAAAATTTTTGTAGCTTATTGGGTCAAAAAGAGTAGTACTGACCAGAAACAAAAACTGGGACTCTAATAAGCATTTTGGCGGCAATGCCTTGAACATCTTGCAACAGAGCACGACATTGTTTGCAATCTTGCAAGAACAAGGTCTAGGAAGTACAAGGTGCCCACAAGATAGGAGGAGGAGAGCAGACTCGAACCGAGAATGTTGGAGGGATATTGTGTATCAGGTATTGTTATAATGACGTTATGCCATGAAAATGAAATAATTAAATGTGTATATTTTTTAAAAAACTACTCTAGATGAACATAATAGTGATAGAAAGCAAATACGGAGCAGATAAACAAAAACTATATAGCAAACGGCTATAACCTCTTCGTTTGACGGAAACTGAGGAAGCCAGAAGTCAGAAGGAGCTAAATCGGGCGAATAGGATGGATTTTAAAACAATTATTACCTCAATCCAGTGATTTTACGACGGTTTTTTGAGCTGTGTGAGCAGGTGCATTTTTTGATGAAAAAAAAACAATTCCAAAACCATACAGCTTGGTTAAGTTTTATTAGTGTTTTATGAACACCACTAGAAAACAATTCGGTTTTATTGTGGCAGCAAATTTTAGTCAGGTTTATGAGAACCTATGCAGCTTCTTCAAAACGATCTTAAAACTTGTCTTCTAAAATTCCTTCAACTAATATCGAAGGTTTTATTTTGACTTTGTGAACTCGTAAAATGAAGTGCCGTTTTAGGACTCACTCGAATTATTTTTTTTTTTATTATGGTCAGTTGAAGCAGCATTAAACGGCCAATTGGCATTGCGAAGTGTCATTAAATGACCAAATAGTTTTATAGTAGCCATTGTGAAGATAAATTTGATTTATGGCAAACTGTGGTTTCTTCCAATCGCCATATTAAAATATATGAAATAGTTGAAATGTGGACAAATAAATACACCAAATTTTATATGTAATGCAAATGAACTGCAGATCAAAGACCACTTTTGGCATTCTTTTAAATCTCCTTATTGAATTCCATAAATTTTCGGGAACTATATGATTAATTTATCGAATATATTTGTTCCAATTTTGTTTTTATTGACGTAAACTTGCATTATCTCCGAGGCGCATTTATGTTCGGCTCTTAACGCGTCAATATTCACCATAAAATAAATGCGCATATAATTTGGAGCATGATACGCTATAAAAAAACTCAATTTGTTTTGGATATTTTGCTATCAAACAAAATTCTTGCACAACTAGAACTTTTTTATTAGATATTATTTACTGTTAAATGAACCAGAAGAGAAGAAAATCGAACAAAGCAGAACAACAAAATCAACCACGATATCACCATGAAGTTTGACAGCTGTGGCCGATTGGCCTATGCTGGTTTGATGGCAACCAATAGGTTTTATGAAGGTTTTCAAGTGGTCATAACATCCTTCACTAGAACATTTTCAAAATCTTCATGGTCTTGTTAAGGTTTTATCAACCGTGGGCCACTTTGTACACATTTTGGCATTGAAGATGCATAGTGGAGGTGTTGGTGGACAAAACAGTTTTGAATGTAGTTTTATCAACAAAGCCGAGAGGAGTGCTTTACGGCTGGAATAAAACTAAAATTGTAACTTGGGAAGTATCACAGGCTCTACTTGGTTTGGCATAGGCTCTTGGTTTGATTCAAGATCAGGGTGGTAGACCCAAGTCTCATCCATAATGATGCATTGACGCAGAAAATCCTTTTTATCCTTTAAAATTGCTCCAAATGTTGTTCAGAAAGTCTCATTCAAACGTGTTTTTGTTGCATTGATAGCAAAACCGGCACCCATTTTACACACAGTTTTTTAAAACCCAAAACTTCAGCCAAAATATGCCACTTTGTTCCATGTGAGATGCCTATGGTGTCCGCTATCAAATTCTCAGTCGATCGATAGTCTTCCAAAACCATATTCTGTATTTTCCCTATGATTTCTGGTGTTGATCCACTTTTTGGACGTCTTGAGCGTGGATTGTCTTCAACGCTTGTACGGCCACGCTTAAACTCAAAAACCCATCGGTGATCGGTTGGAAATAAAGGAGAAGAATCCTTCAATACTATCGCTATCTTTGCATGGATCTCAGTAGTTGATAAATCTTCAAAAATAAAGAGAACTGAATCACTATACAGTATTCGAATGTTTTCCATCGTTAAAAATTTACTAACACGTCAACTGCGTATGGTTTGTAAACAAAGAATGAAGTATTAAAATGGCGTAGAATTTTTGGTTTTGCCACTGCTCCATAAATGTCGCTTTCAAAACTTTTTGATAAGCCTGGTAAACAAATAGAAAATAATAAAAAACGATTCTATTTCAAGGTATAACTACTTAACGCGAGCAAATATTAAAGTTTTTTATTATTTTTCTAATTACAATCGTGATAAACATACGTTCGGAGAAGTTTAAAAAAAATTAAAAACTAGTATAAAAACCTCAAATTTAAAAAAGCACCCAGAGTGAAGAAGAAAATAGTGAACTTCACCGAAGTAAAACAATGATCCAAAGAAATCAATGAAAGTTTTTTCTGCATCCCACCCAGGCAGATTCCTTGCAGCATAAACCATATCTTCATCTATGCGATAGCTTTCCTCTTTTCCACCATGCTTCGAACACGCAATCATCGTGAATGGATTTGGCAATCATCAAAAAGCCCAGACGGAGCAATTCTCAACCCAGCCGTAAAATTCGGAACACCAAAAAAATACGAATGACATCCCAAACAACGGCACGAAAATGAGCAATTTTCATTAGTTTTTGTACGAAATTGCAATTTGCAACGCCCAAATGCAAATGAATGCACCTTCCTTCGCAGTTTTCTTCTTCCGATCGCATCCATCCTGAAGATTCCTGCGTCTCAAACGGTGCACTGCTGGCTGGCTGGCTGCTGAGCATGGTCGTCCTTTTGTGGATGTCATTTCTTTTCCCCTTTCCTCACCGCGATGAATACTCTGGATGCCTCTCGTTGCCTCTATGGCTGTCTCGCTCCCTCACTGCTGTAGACTCAGACGTTAAATTTCGGTGGGGAAAACAAAATAAAAAACCATCGCTGTTACGCCCATAGCTCAATTTACCCATTAAACTAATTGTTATTTAACAGAAAACCGGAGAGACCATTTGTTTGATTCGAAATTTCGGGTACCTCGCACAACCGGATTTCCTTTCCGTTCGGAATTAAAAAAAAAGATCCTACATCTCTGCGCTCCATTATTTGCTGCTGATGGACGCTGACGGTCTCGTGAAAACCGGTAATTATCTCTGCCAGAAGCACGCAAAAACAACAAATCAAAAAAGTGCGCATAATATTACCCCGCGTGGTTGATGATGTGGATATCTGTTTGTTAACATGATGAATGGTAAATGATCACAAATATTTTGGCGTTTTGTTGAAGATTTTTTCCGATTCATTTTGAATAGTAGTTCCTTTTCGGCTGGTAGGCAAACCCGGCGAGATCATATCTCCCAACGACGACGAGGACAAAGGGTTCATGATTTCATTCATCTTTCGGCTCACGTGGCGACGACGACGATGATGACGATGATGACGACGCGACGGTGCGTGCGGAACGATCCGCGGAGATCGCTATCTGACTGCGTATGTAGGGCAAACCGTCACAAAACTGACGGACAGCGCTGGAACACGATCCGATGGCGTGTGAACTCGCAAAATGTGATGTCGGAGTTAATTTATTCATCATCGCGTTGCGGGATTAACGTTTTCCGAGACACACTTCCTACGATTTTTTTTCGGGTGCGGAAAGGGGTTGAAGGACTGACAGGGTATCAATTACCTACTGATGTCTGAGTCCAAAAAAAAAATTGGAATCTGGATGGATCCAGCCGGATCCAGGAGAATGGAAAGAGATTAAAACCAATAACATATTCATCATAGCTTGAGACGCGATCGCGACCGATCGATGCCTGGTTGGACCCCTGGAGCGACGAGAGCGATGACTTACTTATATAGTGATCATTTAGCTGATGCCCAAAATAAATAAACGACACGTCTTGATGGCATATCAAACGAGCTGACAAAGCTCAATAAATCAATTAATATAAGATCAATCACAAGTTGTAGCACTTTTTCAACAGGGCGCAACAGCAGCGAAAGAGCAGGAGAGACGCTGGACAGCGAGTGACAAATGACATCAATAAAGATTAATCCGTAAGCTTCCTCTTCCCTTGAATTCCCTCGCCCATTCCCAAAGAACGTCTAAAAAATTCAAGCAGCTCTGCAAGGGTTAACTTCTTGCTGTCAATGATCAATCAGCTCTCACTCCAAGGCTCGATTTCATTAGTCAGAGATTAATGGCGTACAACGATTGACGCATTCACAAACCGAACCACTAAGCACTACAAGACAAATGAATTGTCAAATTTGTCTGGTCTCATCCCCCCAGGGGCATGCCGTTCTACAACATTCCACACATACCTTCCAACTCCCAGGCTGGAACTTGTTGGAAGTGCTTCGGCTCACTATCAGCGCAAACAAAGGAGTGCCATATGGAACAAAGATAGTGACTGTTTGTGGCTAAGACCGCATCAAACACGAATCCTAATTGCTTTATTGAACCGATAATGGAACACGGTCACGCAACAGCCTTCAACCACTGTGGGTTCGATGATCGATTCAGGCTGTCCAATAAACGTCATAATTTGGCAGAAAAACAACTTTATTACCTCAACTCTCCAAGGAGACAGATTCGGAATCCTGAAACGGCCTTCGATCCTTCCCGGAGAATCACCGTTTGCTTGGTTGTTCGCTTTCTTCCCTGCGATGATTGATATATTGAGCGGAAAATTTGACAACTCAATTGAGCCCACCACCGCACGACGGGGGCCGGAATAGGTGCGAGAGTTTTCGGCTACCAAGTGGTTTGCGAGTCGAGACGAGGACAGATGTCCCCCTGTGATGCCAGGAGTGTGGGTGATCTTTCCTGCCTGGTCATCGCACTTGGCTCGTTTGACGTTTGACTAGAGAAGACACGGAAGTCTGTGGAGAGAGTGAAGGAGAGACTAGAACTCACCAGGATATCGCTTTTCGCCTGCATGGAGGCTGACGCAGGGGTAGCTTTATGATGATTGATTTGCAGTAAGAGTCATAATTGAGGATCATCTTCCAAAATAGGTGTGAAATCGGACCGGGAATGAGCGATTTCTGCTGGACGGACAGTATCGTTGCAGGAGTCTGATTACTGCCCTTCAGGGGAAATGGGACTTTGTTACGCACTAGGGATACCTTAAGGGATTCGTTTGAGATTTTTTGTTTTGCTGGGTACGAGTGAGTGGAGTTGTTAATTTACAATAACTAGGGTGAAGATAACATGACAAATATTAACGTGGATCTTAGCGATTGACTAACTTGAAATTTAATACTTATTGTGGAACAACAAGCCTGTTACTAGTTTTTATGAAATCACAGAAAATATCTACGAAATGTACCCTGCTACATCAACATCCGGCAGTGTAAACAATGCCATCTTCTTCTATAATCAACAGGAGAATGCCAGTTGGCTGCTGCAGCATGAACTGGATTGTGGACTATCGCAGCACCGTGAATTCGACGGGTAATAAGACGGATTGCAGCCCCTACCACGTTCATGAGTTTGGGGCCGAAGGACATCACTTTCACTGTTGAGCAGGAAAATGAATGGGTAAAGCACCTGTTGAGTTTGGAGAGTCGCTTTTACGGCGTCACTCAGAAGGATGTGCAAAGGCTTGCGATCAAGCCAGCCGAAAGGAGTTTCCTTCCTCATCCTTTTAACAGAGCCAAAAAAATGGCAGGACGTGACTGGGTTCTCAAAACTAAGCTTCTGAAAACCTGAAAACTCAAATATTAAATGTGGACGAGACCAGAATCAGCACCGCGGGCTCTATAATTTAAACCACACCTTTATAAAAAATTGAGTAAACATAATGTCCTTAGCGGATCGTGGAGAAACTATGGCCAATATGATGAATGAAGCGTTGAAATAAGGTGCTCGAGCTGGAACGAAATTTCAGTGTAATGCATCGGGATACATGATGACGGAAATATTTCTCGATTGGTCTGATCACTTTTTGGAGTATGCTCAGCCCTCCAAGGAAACACCATTACTGCTGATCATCGACGGACATAGCAGCCACACGAAGAATTTCGCGTTTGCTGAGTAGGCGAAGGACAACTTTGTGACGGTTCTCGAGTTACCTCCTCACTGGAGCAACAAGATGCAGTCTTTAGATTTAGCATTTATGGGACCGCTCAAGAAGAACTATTCCAATGCAGCGGACGTCATCTAGCTTCAATATACTGATGTTGATGTTGGGTTGTACGAACCAAAAATATAAGCTGATATGGAGCCTGAAACATCACTCTACACGCAACACGGAAAATGTAGAGGAAAGTGTAGTCGAAGCACCGTTTGTAGATGGTCGATCTCTAGTCGACCAAACTACATAGTTTGAAAAAAAAACATGTAATTTTCTGCGTTATCTAAGGCACATAAAGGGAATGCTAGAAATTACTGGGACATGCAAATTTAAGCCAGAAAACGCCTGTATCGAGTCTAATGTATGGAAGATTGCAAACATTTTTTTATGGTGCATGAAAGATTGCAAACAATTGCGTTGTTTACGCTTCCTTTCGTTGGGAATTAAACGAGGAGAAATTACGCGCATAAAATTCATTATTTTTTTCTGTGTATCAGGATTCGTCTTACTACGTAACGCCAGCGGACCTTCTGCCACTTCCGAAAAGGTCCGGACCCAAAACTCGAAGCGAAAGAATAAGAGCGAAAAAGCAGTTGAAATCACTTCCGATACATACCGCAAAGAACAAGCTGCACAGATAGAAAGAAACATCGAATTTTCTGCATTATCTAATGCACATAAAAAGAATGCTAGATTTGGCTGGAAATAATGCGATGTTTTATGTTAAGTCAAGCAATAACGCCTGAATCTAGACTGTTGTATGAAAGATTGCAAACATTGTTGTATGGCGCATGAAAGATTGCAAACAATTCCGTTGTTTAAGCCTACTTTGCATGGGAATTAAACGAGGGGAAATTTTACGCGCTTGTTAAAATTTATTATTTTTTTCTGTGTATATCAGACGCTGTGAAAGAGATCAAACTTATTAGGAAAAAGAATAGGCCTAATCAACGGTGAAAGAAAGAAACTCTATCAGAGGATTCACTTTGCGATCAATGCGGAAGTTGCTTTTCTGACTCAGTAGATGGACCTGGATGAGGTCTTAAATGCGGACCTAGGTGTCACACGATGTTCCATCACAAAAAGAACATCTGCAATGGCTCTGCCTGATTGACCTTACCGTTACTAAGTTTATATGAACTTCCAAGTCCAGGTAAACTCCTAGATGGGGCTTTTACTAAAACCCCACATGATGTTTCATGATGAAAACTCATTTTCCGGGTTCGGACTTGTGTGAGGCTTCTGATCATATCGGTGTGCAAGGTTGTTTCTTGCAGACTTTACGAAAGTGTAACACTGTAACAGACAGTAATGCACAGTACTAGATAGAGAGGATGACATCTTTATCCACTTTATGACATTCATGGTAGAACATGCAGTTAGATCATTTCAACTATTGAAATCTGTAGGTGTGGACGGTATATTTCCAGCATTGCTTCAAAAGGGTGAAGCCATGCTGGTTCTATTTCTAATGAAGATTAGTAAGGCAAACTTAATGCTGAACTACGTCCAATCAAAATGGTGGTAATAAGAGTTATCTTTATACCCAAAACTGTTAAGCGTGATAAGAAAAAACCAAAATCCTTCAGACCTATTAGTCTTTCATCACTGCTGCTGAAGACAATGGAATCAAAATGTCAGTGGGCATGGAATAGTGGCCAACAATTTTTCAAGCAGAAATCTTTGCAATACTAGAAGGCGTGAATGTTTGCCTGGACAGTCAGAAAAATCAGAATTTTGGTCGTGGCTTAAGCTATCTTAAGAAACCTATTCAAAACATGGATGAACCAACCTACGATGAGATCTTCTTTCGTATTGAATCAAATTCATCAAATATTGTTTTTACACACATACAAACACACATGTTTAAATCTCGTCTATAATCCAAAAATTATCCTTCATTTTTGTTTGCGGCTCATATTCCGTAGTTTCATATTATTAAATCATTTGAACTCCAAATTTCCTAAGTTGCCCGTTCTTGTGGAGGTAAATTTTTAATTGTCCCAAAACACATGACAAATGATATTCAATTGCCAAATTGAATTCCATGCTTTAACTCTACTTGTGCTAAGCTTTACTTAATCGGGTTGAGGTTCCCAAAATTATTACGTTTTCATGTGAAACCTGACTGTTACCATACCATCTCCGCCTGATTAAAAAAGTAGGATACATTTTTTTTAGATGTTCTATGTCGGCAAAACTGTCCTGGAGTTCAGTACTTAAGATCTACAGTTGTTACAGTAGATTTATCCACTTGACAATGTTATGATATATGTTCCAAGCAAGACAAGCAACAAGCAAGACGTTTCAGAATATTCATTGAATATGTTTAAGTAGTTATTATAGTTTTTTATAGCCCAAAAGGCTACGGTAATTACTGTATTACTTTATGTATAAGTTCTGAACTCAAATCTGTTTTTTTATGAATTTGAACATCCTTATATGATTGGGAAACTAGGAGAATTTAAAAATTAACACTTCATTTGATCACTTTTTAAAAATAAAAAATAAAACCTTGAAACACTTTTTTCAAATTTTTGCTAGTAAAAGCGAGCAAATTCTTTTTAATTCTACTATGAGCTTATCTTTCTACAGATAGTCCTATTTCGTCTGCTACTTACAGACTTATTCAGTGTCAAGTGCTCGACTTCTAATATGATAATGACTGGTGACTGTACAGAAGATTTACTGAATGTTTTTGAATGCATTTCTTCACCTTTCATAGGTTACAAAGCTAACGTTACGACTGTAGATCCTAACTTCTGGACCCAAGGGCAGTTAAGGCGAGCAAGAGCATCCCAAGATATCTCATTCTATCTGTTTACCTTCCAGAAAACACAATTAAATTGGTCAATTACGTACTGTTACTTTGTTTGGCCCAGAATGCTACAGTTATAGCTGTAGATTTTCACTTTTGAATTAGAGGATAGTATTTTATCTTATAATGTAGGTTGGTTTTTCAAAATATTCAATGAATATGTTTCAATACACACCATAGCTTTGCATAGCCTATAAAGCTTTTGTTGCAACTGTAACTCTTATGTTTTAATCTCAAGGTTAGTTTGTATGACCCAGAACATGATAACATGTCATATTGGATTATAAGGTTTGTTGTTCTTTAGGAACATGATTGAAAATGTTTTAATATGTATTGTAACTTTGTATTAGACCCGTAACGCTGGTAGATCACCTTCTCGTGGTGCGTTACGGGGTATCAGATCTACCATTGTACCCTAGTCTAAATTAATTCAAATTAGGGAACATATTTGTTTTTTGTTGTCAAAGGAACACATCTTAGTCCTATTACATTTTATGTCTTATGAAAAGTGACAATACTCGTTTTGCTTAGAATAAGTCATTCATGGTTAGGCTTCATTTATGAGAATTCTCATTGTCTATTTGATGTTCTATAGTTTGAATTGGTTATGACTAGGGTTCTGATGCATGGTCAGTATCGGAGTCATAGTTTGTTTTCTTTGCAATGAATCTGATTTTGACTGATAAAGGGGCGCGCCTTTGAAGATTGTTCTCACTCCTCAAAGGGTTTAAATACCAGAAACTTTCAATAAAACCTGATTCATTGCCAACAAAACAAACAATGACAATTGTAACAACACCGAATACTTCATCATTTCTCAATAGTGATGAAGTAACTCGACATGCACTAAATAAAGGAAACGGGATAAACTAGAACAGGACAAATTACTGGTCGCAGTTGTTTATGTCCCGAACAGAGGAAAAAAAACTTTGTATTACCTAAAGATTACTGTTACAAGTGTAAATCATAAGTTCCGAACGCCAGGACAGTTTAGGTGACCTAGACAATCAGAAAGTTATAAAATATTGACTGTTGACCTTTCAAAAGATTCATTGAATATGTTTGAATACATATAGTCACCTTATATAGCCCAAAAAGCTACTGTTACAAGAGTAGACCTTATGTTTTGAACTCAAGTGCATTTGAGATAACCTAGAACATCCCAGAAAGATACAAGAATATTCAATGTTTATCACCAAATCTTTAATAAAACGTATGTATTTTTACCATGTTCCTAAGTAATCCTTTATACTATTAAAACGGCATTTATTATTTCTTCCTGCACTTCTGTATATTCAAGATGTTCTAGGTCGTCTATTAGGTCTTAAACTCGCCCCAAACCTAGGCAAGAGATTTTTTTCCATTATTAAAGAGATTTTTAGCCCTGAGCTGGTTCATCTCCCATCGTAGTCACCGATAAAAGAATTGATGTAGAACAAATTTGCCAACTTTTTGAAGTCTATGATTTTGTACTGCAATTTTTCTTCTGGGGTTCTATATGGCCCCTTAGGCCTGAAGGGGTTAATATACTTTTTTTATAAGACAAGGCTTTACATTTATGAATTTTTCAATAGCATGTGGCTCATAACCAACATTTTGTGGCATAAAAATATTTCCGATCAATTGGTGTAATATTTTTGAAAACCTTTTTAGAAATTACTGAGATATTATCGCTCAAAACCTGACTACTTGTCGTGACGGTCGTATTGCATTTTTTTTTATTGTACCTCAGTATTAAAAACAAAGATGTCAACACACGTGGACAAGTCACAACAAAATACATTCAAGGTGTTAATGATGGGAGATGAACCATGTCCCAAATAGCATGATAATAACGAAACCAAAATATTTGGAACATTGAATATTTATTTTCATGATTTAGATTTCACTCGTTTCGTAAACATGGACTTTGTACATCGAAAAAATGTCTCATATATTGTATGAAACATTCGTATCTGGTGAAATGCTATCATTACACTCTCTGTGAAATGCACGAATTTCAGGAAGACCAGCCAATCACTGTTTCTCTTTTATCGTACTCATGCATGACGGCGTTGCTGCTGGTATGGGTGACAATAATTTGGTTATCCCAAAAATTAAAGCACTGCCGAGAGTTATAATTTCAAACTCATCAATCAAGTATCATCTTACAAGTCACCATGGCCTGAGTGAAATCAACCACCGATTCAGTAACAGCTCTTCCCATAAATACAGGTTCCAATCTCATGCCAGAAACATTTAAAAAAAATAACGCTGGACAGCTCCACGGGGTTCAGCTTTTTATCAATTAAATTCACATTTCGCTTTTTATCAATTCAATTTACATTTCGAGTCGATAAAGAAGATCTGTCAGTCATGCAACCACCAAAAAGATTGATTCTGTTCAGAAATCCGAATATTTTTCTTAAAAGGAAAATGATAAGATGTTAAATTCTTTCAATACTAGTTGTCCTATCAAAGAATCGTTTCAAACAGGGATGTCCATGGTGGAACTCTAAATAGGATTGTCTACGGAAAACGTCTCGTAAATTGTTTAATAAAGCAAACAAAAACCTCAGATTGGACCCCCTATAGAAGTACACTTACTGAGTACAATAAAGATATAAGAAAATCGAAATGCAGATCCTGAGATTTAACGTGTGAAAACATAAGAAATAATCCAGAGGTCGCAAGGATTCAGAGGGTTCTTGCAAAGGACCATACGATTGAACTTGAAAATCTGAAAAATGAGGATGAAGTTTTTACAAAAACTCATAGTGAAACGTTAAAGTCGAATATGGAAAACAATTTTCCTGGATCAGTATTGCGTATAAAGACTGTATTCGATAAATTTGGACACACGCAATTGTTCGTAACTTTTTAGCGTGTGGGTAAAAATTATTGAAATTTTAGCTGAATGTATTTCATTGTGTTGTGTCAATTGTGTAATGAGTTTCGTGAAAATCGGTCGAGTGATTTCAGTGATGGCTTCGAATGAAGAAATAGTACGCCAACAAATTTTGGGCACTCACTTCGAGAACCCAAACGCTTCTCATCGATGGATCGGAAAACAGCTCGGAATCGCACATTCAACCGTATCTCATGTGATCAAAACGTTCAAAAACCGTAAGACAACCAAGCGGAAAAATGGTAGTGGCAAAAAACGTTGCACATCAAATCCGGAGAAGGCCAAGATGGTATTGAACCAATTTAAGCGTTATCCCAACATTTCGATCAGGGATGTTGCGAAAAAGGCGAAAGTTTCAGTTTGTTTTGTGCAGAAAACAATGAAACGTTCTGGATTACATGTGTACAAGGTCCAGAAGGCACCAAACCGGAGCAATAAACAGAACTCGGTGGCCAAAACTCGTGCAAGAAAACTGTACAGGGAGTGGCTCACAAAACCGTTCTGCATTGTGGTGGACGATGAGACCTACATTAAAACCGACACCAAACAAATGCCAGGACAGGAACACTACGTCGCCACCTCTAAGTTGGCCGTTCCGGAGAGTGTACGGAAGAAGAAACTGTCGAAATTCGCCAAAAAATCCTTGTCTGGCAAGCGATCTGCGAATGTGGCAAAATGAGTCAGCCCTTCATCACCTCTGGGACCATCAACGGACACATCTACAAGGACGAATACCTCCAAAAACGACTTCTGCCCTTCTTGAGATCTCACGATGTCCCGACACTGTTTTGGCCAGATTTGGCATCTTGCCACTATGCCCGGCCCGTCTTAGACTGGTACAAAGCTGTAATGTATAATAATGTAGTTTTTGTACCAAAAGACGTCAACCCTCCAAACACTCCGGAACTTCGCCCAATTTAAACATTTTGGACAACCATGAAGGCAAAGCTCGTTAAAACTCCAAAACTGATAGAAAATGAACTTGAACTAAAGAAAGTGTGGTTAAAAGTAAGTAAGCAAGTCGGTCCTATAATTGCCCAGAATTTGATGAAAGGGGTCAAGGCAAAGGTGCGGACATTTGGGTTGGGAGAAGAGGTTCAATAAACCAATGATGTCGAAACTTAACCATTTAGTAGTACTTTATCTCCTTTGTGGTCCTTAGTTGTAGACGATATAGATTCGTTCGTTGTACCTTCGATTTCGAAGTATAAACTTAAATTAATTATCAGAGTAGAAATCCGACAATTCCTTAAGTGTTTGAAATTCAATTTATTAGAACAAGCAAAGTGATGACAATACCTTCGCAACTAGAAATAGATTCGGTTTCAGAGCATCCGTTACTACGATTTAAAAAAAAATTAAGTAACATCTAACTATACGTTCATAACAATGTTTAATTTATTTTCAGAATTTTTGGAACGCTTCCAATCATTATTGCATTAAGGAAACATTAAGAAGAAATATTTTCAATACATCAAATGTACTGGTATTGGTACTTAACAGATGTTGATTCATCCCGACGAACTGAAAAACTATCAACAAAATGAAAGTTTATGTCCCATGTCTATTTGATAAAAGTTAAAATCTCAATCAAATTCATCGGTCTTGACGCTCTATTCAACTCGTTAACCACAATACCATGTAACTCCACAATCTCCCATTCCAATACGCCATTCTACAATCTCAAACGGCTTCATTGTCATTCCGATTCAGCTCTGCGGATCACCACCACTTTACATAACCTCCCACACCGGCACATCCACAGCAGTCGGACGTGAGCGTTGCGTAGGCCCCTGGTCACACTCACTGGATTGCTGCGGTTTCCAACTATTCTTCCTACATGTGTGCTTCAGACCTACGCAACCGTCGTCGAATGGCCGTAGGCATAGGCTCGAATCATCTCGCCGCAGCCAAATTCAATGTCAGCCTCGGAACGTTCCCCACTAAGCACACGTTGATCTCCGATAGCGTCCCTTCACGTTCACGGCGGATTTCGTTTTCGAACCAGAAGACTGCTAATTTTCACACCAGACACGATTGCCGTGTTTCGTTACTCTGCTCTAGGCATTGTTCCAATGTCAGATCTTGTGTAATTTGACGATCATATTATGCACTCAAGCCTACGGGGATGACACTTCCCCTTCCTGGTTCAGTCTGGCAGCATCGCAAAAATAAACTGTTACAGTTCTGTGCTCGGCTCGGTGCAGATAAAGGACCCGCCAGACATCTGTTCCAATCGGGACGCGACGGACGACAAGGAATAACAGTTTTATTACCATTATTAGAGAGCTCTTTTACCGAAAATCGCTGCACCGGTCCTGGGCCGGTCTATCCCTAAATCAAAAACGTTTTAACGTCTCCTCAAGTGGTTTGATGACAGGGAACCAGAAAGGAAACGTTAAACGTCGTCAAATGGTTGCTTCCTTTCCCTTTTCAGTTCTTCTTTCTTCTCGATTCACTGCAGAGGCCGAGAAATCGAGCCACTTACAAGAGTTCTTTCGGTATGCATTGTACGAACATTCTTCCGCAACCATCAAAAGGGGCGCAAAGAAGGGGGAAAATCAACATTAAAGTGTACATACAACGTCAATAGGAATAACAAACAATTTAGCGTTTGGTTGATCCTGTTGCATCAGCAGGCCTTTCGGGACTGATTCCGTCCTGTTCGGGTAAGAGGAAATGCGAAGGAGAAGAACCGAGAAGAAGCCGACCCTTCTCAACCGGGATACAAAGGATTCTCTGGTGACACAGTGGAGTGTTGTTTTTCTGTTTTCTCGGGCGAACCCTCCTGCAAATGGGAGAAACCAAATTGGCTGATTAATCTCTCTCGAATTACGTCGATATTGCCCAAAATCGCAGTGCTAGGGCGAATGCGTTAATTTTCGCCACCAGTCGTGAAAAATTTAATCTTTCTAATAGCCAAAAGAGACGTTCGCTGGCCGTTGGACTCGTGACAGCGGGGATTCCTAGACCTGTCGGCAGACTCGCCAGGAGGTCTCGACGCGGTGAGCTTCCTGGTTTGTGAGCCACCCGGTCTGTGGAGAGCGAATCGATTTCGTAATCTGATCGAGCTCCGGCTGGCTCCTCGAGAGCGCTCTAATTATATTGATGGGTGTCGCTTTCAATCTTTGTCCGCCACGCGGCGGGTTGCATCTAAATGCCCCCGGCCTCAACTACCGCGGGTCCTAGGGTTGGAGAAAGTCTCGTGCTCTGTGCCGGCAGAGAATTAAGTCATTACTCATCACGAACGACTGCGTTTGATGCTGCACGGCTCTAACACGGCGGGGGGGGGGGGCGATTGGGTGGCACGAGTGGGGTGGCGCGCGCGATCCATTAGAGAATGCTCTGCAATCTTGGCGCTGCTCCCGCTATATCATTAATTAATGCAGGCCTCTTCGGGCGGCCGAGGTGGTTTGGCACTAGACGATGTGGCAGTAGCAGCGACCTAGGCGGTTGCACATCTGGACCCCGGCAGCAGGCCAGTAGCGATAAATTATAATAATTGTCGGAGAATTAATGGCAATTTACCAAACAGTTATAGCGAATTTATACTGATTGATTAAGTAAACATGCAAAATTAATTGCACACGGCGAATATATGCGACTATATACGTGAAATATTTATTTCGTATCTGGTTTGTGGTGCTGAAGTAATGCACTGCTGTTCGGTAGAAGTATCGGGGTGTATGCAAGGTTTGTTCACCACTCAATGCGTAGGGGTAATACCTTGCTCAGGTATGGATTGAAATGAAAACTCAAATTTAAGTTTTTGATTTAATTGTTAAAGGGTATATTGTGTAAAACAGCACTCATGTTAACAAACTTGCGTACAATTTCATTGTTTTCGCCTATTAGCTTGGAACTAAACAAAGAGATTTTGGGGGCCAGTTTAAACTCATCATTTGTTTCTGTGTAAGGTGTGTTGTAGTTGTCCTTAATAAAGGGTGGAGCGGTAAAAAATTGGTCAAACTTGATGAGGTGCACACTGATTAGTTTATTATATAAATGATCAATCTTTATTTCTTTCTTAAGTTCATCGTCTACAAAACATAGGCAAATTATTTGATTACACTTTCTGATTTTTCAAATGCGAACTGTCAGGCTTTACGTTTCACACCTTTCATCAAGTTTTGTACCGCTGTTATATCCACCTTATTTGATGCTGAACGCCAATTTCCCTTGAACTTTTTTTCACATACAACTGTTTTGAGTTCTCTTGATGTTTTTTTAACGATTGCCCAATATTTTTCGATTGGGTGCAGTTCCGGCGTGTTTGAAGGGTGTTTCTCCTTAGGTACGATTTGAGCACAATTGGAGGGATACTGTTCCTGAGCCATTTTTCCGTAGTGGCAAGTTTTTCAAATGCACGATTATAAAAACTACGTCATATTTGAGTCAACCAAGTTTTGACCGTTCCACCCTTTACGCTGTTTGATAGACGTTATGTAGCCCAGGAGCGGTCCAGGAGATAGTTGCGATATTATCATGAGCTCACATAGTTTAGTCGGCAAAAGTTCAGCTATAATGGAAGATAGTGATGCAAGATAGTGACAACCGGATCCGAGAAATGTCTCGATTTTTCTTGAGTTAAGGGCATAGCAAGCTCACTAGTAACAATTCGGGAAGAAAAGTGCTGTCATTTCAAGGTCCATATTTTTTCTGTATTTTGTATATTTGAACTAGTTCTTTTTCAACTGATGTAATAGACTCACCCCACAATTTCCTAAAATGTATGCAGGAGGACGAGGAAAGATCGTTGGAAGGGACAGTTTTCAGATATGTACTAATTTTATTGATCCTATTATTTGTAACAGAGTTCGAAAAGCTTCATGTTATTTAGTCTCAGGTGTTCAAATGCTGTTATATCGCAGATGGTTCTAAATAAATACACGACGGACTGTGGATTTACACTATCATATTTATCTACATACACCGGGTCCATAAACCATCATAGATATAAAACCTTTGACATGAAAAAAGTTATTGTTTACCACTCTGTTTTACCTCCTAAGATGACTTTTGTCTTGAAATTATCTATTTATCTAACCTGATTAATTTTGTTTTTATTTTTTCAAACGTCTGTATTTATTTTAAGTTTTTCATAATCCTTTGAGCTATACTTATTTTTTGACATAACATTTGCTACATTATGGTGCGAAATTCTTATAACTGTAGATGAATTATCAATGCCTAGTCCTGTATATTCACACCATACCTATTACTCATCTCAAGTAACAATTTTAGTTTTATTCCAGCCCAATAGCACCCCTACCGGCTTTGTTGATAAGACTACATTCAAAACTACATTCAAACTTGTTGATAAAACTACATTCAACCTGTCTACCATCGCCACCATTATGCTTCTTTAAAGCCGAAATATGTTCAAAGTAGCTCACTCTATGGACGATTGTGAAAACAAGTTACTAAAACCTTTATAATACCATAGAGATTTTGAAAATGTTCTTGTGAGAGGTGTTAAGACCACATGAGAACCTCCATAAAACCTATTGGCTGCCATGAAAAACCGCGTAAGGCCAAATGGTCACAACTGTAAAACTTCACTGTGATATCGTGGCCGATTTATGTTGTTCTAATTTGATCGATTCTCTGATCTTCTGATTCATTTAGCGGTAGGTAGTTTCTAATAAAAATGGCCTAGTGGTGCGAGAAATTTTGTTTTATAGCAAAATATCAAAAAAAAAAATGATTTTTTTACAGCGCGTTCACATGCTTCAAATCGTATGCGCATTTAATTTTAGGGTGAATATTGGCTCGATAAGAGCCTAACATTTATTCAAACAACAAAAACAAAATTCTAACAAATGTAGTCGATAAATTCGATAAATATCTACAGAAGCATTAAATTTGCATTGCTTTTCAAATTTGTTGAATTTACTATTCCCTATTTCAATGATTTCTTATATTTCAATATGGCTATCGAAAAAAAAACGCAGTTTTGCCAAAAAGCCAATTTACCTTTGCAATGCCTACTATAAAACTATTTGTTTGTTTTTTTGCATTTTCAAAACCCTCAATGCCAATTTTTCGTTTAATGTTTAATGCATTTACTGGAGGCAAAATAATATAAAAACGCTTTTTAATCTGACCATAATAAGATAATATAAATAAGTCCTGAACAGAATTTCAAAACAGCATTTTACAAGTTCATAAAGTCTAAAGAAAACCTTTGATAGGAGTAAAAGGCATTTGAGAAAACAAGGTCTTAAGATCGTTGTAAACAAGCTGTGAAGGTTCTCATAAACCTGACTAAAATATGAAACCTATTGGCACCTCTTAGTGCCATTATAAAACCAAATTGATCTCTAGTGGCTTTCATAAAACTCCAATAAAACTTAATAAAGCTGGATGGTTTTGGTCATGTTACTTGGGATAAGCTTGGGTAAGAGCTTGATGTTGACGCTTTTCAAATACGATACCAAGAGCAACCTTTGTAGCACACTTGCTTCAAACGAGTAAAACTAGCTACAATATGACAGTAAAACACAAACGACTTGCTATAACCAATTATGACAGCTATGTGTTGCTTGGGAAAGTTCTTGGAGGAAACTGAGTGGAGATTGATCCTCGAATACAAGTCCATCAGTTTATGTAATCGAGAAATAACCAAGAAGAGAAACTGTGATAAAAAATTTCTTGAAAAATGGTGACAACGTTGACATCCGGAACAAAACCAACGACAACTCCAAAATATCCAATCGAGAGCGGAAACCATTCATACCATTTAGTGAGACTGAATAGTTCAATACTTCGGAAATAAGTCAAGAACTTAACATTACCATTACGAAATAACATTTTGCTGAATTTTTTCCAGAATTCAGACATTTGGTTTACAAGAAAAAGCTTTAAATCTAAACACATTCCGAAGCACATTCAGACAAGGTTGAATTTTGCCAAGCAGCATATGTAATGGAAGGTAGAACGGGATGAAGTGATTATTTTCCTACGGAAGTTTAATTTCGATGGTTCTGACTGCAGCACATATTTTGAAGGAGGAAGTGTTATGGTGTGAGCTGCTTTTGAACACAGAGGTCAAACTCTCAATACCACAATTTCTACCAGATAAGTTCAGAGAGCTATGTAGGGCTAATGGACGGTATTGGGGATATAGACATAGAAATGATTGAAAAGAGTAGGACAAATTTATTTGAGATGTTCTAAGTCGTCGAAGCTGTTCAGAACTTGAAGTTGCAACAGTAGCTTTATCCCCTATACAATGTTACGGTACTTTAGAAGCACACTTGTTGCAAGCCAGTTGAGGTGACTGCTTTGTGACTCAATTAAGTCACAGTCAAGTTGTTGCAACCATTTTGACCGTTGTATGCTGCTTGGGTATTCATTCAATCATATTCAATAATTGTCCTGGAATACCAACAAGTACTATGAGATAATATTGGGATATTCTATGTCATCCAAACTGTCCTGAAGTGCATAAATTAAGATCTATTGTTGTTATAGTAGATTTATCCACCATACTCTATACGATTCAGAATATTCATTGAATATTTTTCGTCGCTTTGTAATCTGATAATGACTGGTGACCTTACAGAAGGTTCAAGGAATGTGTTTGAGTGCATATCATCACCTTTCATAGATTATAAAGCTACTATTACGACTGTAGATCCTATCTTCTGAACTCAAGGGCAGTTTTGAGAACTAGAACATCCCAAGATACCTTATTATATCCGTTGACTTTCCAGAAGACACACTTAATTCGGTCAAATGTATATTGTTGCCTAGGTCTATGCTGGTTGTTCCGGCTCGTATGTACGTCGTGTACTTCCATTACTATTATTTTTTACACCTGGCTTGTAGGGCCTACACCAACCTCCTGTCTCGTCGGAGGAATATCGTGCACATCTCTGTTTAGAGTATCACGCTGGCACAAGGATGATGATCGGCCGCCCCTAACACGGAGATCAGATGCCGCTTGAGCCACCCCTAACATGGAGAACAGACGCTCAGATTGGTGAAGTACTGAAAATGTTACCCTAACAGCGGGGTGACTCACTTTGACAGGCCTGCTTTAGGATATTTGTGGGATTTTGGACGGTATTCAACAGAGTCCAGCAACTGCTGAGCCCCCCCCCCCCCCCAAACCCTTTCTCCCACTGTCCAGGGATGCTTATTTTATTCACATCTAACCTCCATATCTGGAGGCCAATCATGATCCGCGACCTATGACCCGCCGGGTGGCTGGCAGCTCAGTTCCGTCAGTCTCCACCTACTGAACGGATTGCCCGAACTATGGAAGAGAACCTTGTTTCGCGGGAAGCTGACCAGAATGATCAAGGCTTCGATGGATGGGGGTGTGATATCGGACTCGTTTAGGTTTATTCAACATGTTTGAAAAACAAAAATGAATAACCTTAAAAGTACAGTTTGGATAACCTAGAACATCGGGGTGTGGAAGTAGTTCACCTCCCCGTGGTACACCCTGGAAACATTAAGCTCTCCTTAACGGCTAAACGAACTACAACGGAGGAAGTGCCATACGACGCGGAATCCGGTACGAAGTCGTAAGCGGTCGTGACATGCGGAACGGGGACGACCCTGGGGTAGCCGCCCCCAGACGTTCCAACCCCGGACCTGGTCCTGGCTTTCTCGATCGGTGGAAGAACCATATGACGTGAGGTTTGGCAGGTACCGTAAGTGGTCGGGCAAGGAAATTGCGGCAATCTGGCACGCACGTCCCAAACCCTGCTTGGATACAGGAGCATCTCAATTGAATCAGCGTCAGGTCGCCGAAGGTAACTACTAAATACCTATGTAGTTAGACATAGTGGGTGCGTAAAGCACACTAGCCTCCTCCCTGAAGTAATACCCAAAGGTGGTTCCGGGGAGGGCCGGGACTTGAGGCACGGTTGGTTTTTAGTGGGTCGAGGAGTTACCGCCCTCATCCCTACACCCTGAGTTCTTCAGGAGTCTGTTAGCATATTTTCCATAAAAAAAGAACATCCCAGAGAGATACAAAAATGGTTAACGTTTGTCAACTAGAATTTGATAACAAAGATGCATATCTACCATATTCTTAAAAAAACACTTTTCACTATTAATGAGGTATTTATTGTTTCTTTCTGAACTTCTTCATATTCTGGAGCAGGTCGGACCACGAGTTCAGGTAGTCGGTGATTAAATCAAGGTAGTAAACGAATACGCGTACCTGGGCTCATTGGTGACCACCAATAACGAGAGCAGAGAGATACAAAGGCGCATTATGGCTGGCAATTGTGCTTACTTTGGACTCCGAAGGACGCTAAGATCGAACAAAGTTCGCCGAACCACAAAGTTGACCATCTACAAGACATTGATTAGACCGGTAGTTCTCTACGGCCACGAACATGGACATTGCTGCATTGCTAGCGGAGGACCAACTTGGTGACTTTGAACGGAAGGTGCTGCGTACGACCTACGGTGGCGTGCAGATGGAAGAACGGAACGAGGAGGAGACGAATTAACCACAAATTGCAGCAGTTGCCCATCGTACCCATCTATAAAATCGGTCGACTACGATGGGTTGGGCATGTCGTAGGAATGTCGAACGACAGTCCCGTTCAATGGTTCTCGAAAGCAAACCGACGAGTACAAGAAGAAGAAGATGTGCAACGAGCAAGGTGGATCGATCAAGCAGAAGGCGACCAGAGTGACTCTCCGCAGACAGCGAGGGCTGGCGCGTACGACGCATAGTAGCCGATTAAAATGCACAGTTATCACATTTTAGCCTTAGAATCGAGTTGTGGGGCAAAATTGTCTTGCACAAAATTGTTTCTAATAATAAGGCGCTCTCTCTGGTGTAAATAAAAACTAGGTGGTCCTGATTTTCAGAGAAAATCTATATTTTATTTGCAGAAATAAAGGCATACATTGTTCAGAAAGAATGGGAAAATACATCATTTGCATGCACGCTTTGATGGTGCAATTTTTCTGTACCTTTTGATATGAACGAATTAGAGCATTTTTTCCTACGTAGCTTAGGTGGTTGCTATGAAAATCAGTTATTTTGCTGTTACTTTTTGTTTTAAATTTTTCAGCAAAGTTGTCCTCGCATTGATTCTTTAATAATAAAAGTCACAACTTTAGTGTACTGAAATTGTCTCATATCATATGTAAACAAAAATTACTATGGTTTTTGTAAACAAAATAAGCTTTTTTCAAATGTTGGTTTTTTCTAGTTTGGCAAACCAAATAAATGTTTTCTTAACAGCATTTGCGAGATTTTAATTATTGCATAGTCATGTCCGAAAATTGGAGATAGGTTATTTTTTATAGTAACACATTTGAAAAAGGCGTAATTTTATAGAGAAAATCGTTAATAACTCAGCTAACGGTAAGAGACTTTGGAAATATCTTAACAGTCAAAAACTTTTATTATTTGAAGCTAAAGAAATCATATCAAGACAACGTTGTTGGAAGATTTGAAATAAAAAGTTATGTGTTTAACTCAATCTAAAAGATAACCTATCTCCAGTTTTCAGATATGAAATGCAATGACAAAAATCATTTCTAATTCTGTTAAAATATATTTAATTTGGCCCAAGAAAAACCAACATTTGAAAAAAGCCTATTTTGTTTACAAAAATCATAAGAACATTTGTTTGACATACGGTAGAGAAAATTTTAGCACACCAAAATTTGTAACTTTTATTATTCAAGATATCAATGCGAGGACAACTTTGCTGACAAAATTTAAAATAAAAAAGTTACAGCAAAATAACTGATTTTTAAAAGGGACACCCTAAGCTACGAAGGAAAAATGCTCTAATTCGGTCATATCGAAAGGTACAGAAAAGTATACCATCAAAGTTGCTTGAAAATATTTACTTTGCACTTTTTTTCTGTTAATCAACGGATGCCTTTATTTTTGCAAATAAAAAAGTTAGATTTTGATTTCTCTGAAAATAAGGACCATCCTTGTTTTCATTCAACACAAAAGAAACGCCTTGTTAATAGAAACAAATTTGACAAGACTAGACAACTTTGCTCCAAAACTTCAAACTTAGGCTGAAAATGTATCTTTCCAGCTAACCCGCATTCTGGACCACTGGACCAATGGACACAACTTCTGTGTAGGGTAGGTCGTTCTGGTTTTAGTAGTAGGTCGTCAATTTGACCCATGTTTTTTTTAATTCAGACAGGAGAATTGATGAAAAACAAGCTTTTCAAGACAATGTGCACTTTTATTCAATCTGTGATTTATAGCAGCCATTTTCCTTTGGGATCATGATCTTAGGCCTGAAGGTGTGAATTAAATTATTAGATCGTGGTTGGTCAAATATTGCTACAACCATTTGAAGAAATTTGGCTTAATTCCTGGTTTTGTAATTTAAAAAGAAACAAGAGTGTGTAAACACGGTCAAATTGTTTGCTAAAATCTGTATATAACTCATCTATATGTGAATTTGAGTGAATTTTAGTAGTACGTAATCGAACGACTTTTTGAAAAATGTCTCAAAATGGTTTTTAATGTAAGATATAAGATAGAAACGGAAGTCAAACTTTTTACCAGATATAAGAACAGGCACAAGCGATGAGCTTTTCCGTATTTTAGGAAATTCCCTGGAGGCCATTTATATATTAAATAGCCTCCAAAAATGGACATGCTCACTTGTTAACGATCTATAATATTGTCCAGAATTTTGTAACGTTAATCAAACCGCAGCCCAGTTTTGGGATTCTTACTAAGGCTTGCTATTTAATTAATTCAAGAATCTATAAAATATCATGAAACCACCAAAGTACAACAGATAAAAAGAAACATTGAATTTTATGCGTTATCTAATGCACATACAGGAATGCTTGATTTGGCAAAAAATAATGGGATTTTTCATATAAATTGAGGTCAGATAACGCCTGCATCCAGTCTGTTGTATGACAGATTACAGAATATTGTTGTGTGGTGCATGGAAGGTTGCATACAACTTCGTTGTTTACGCCTCCTTTGGGTTGAAAATGGACGAGAGGAAATTTTACTCGCTTGTTAAAATTAATTTTTTCTGCGTAATA
>JASCZW010001543.1:0-161534 GCA_034211315.2 Aedes japonicus | reverse complement strand
CCTCAATTAACAATAAATTATATTGTAGAAACAATTACTCCTATTGTCATCGTATTGTCATAAACAATACTATTAATTGTAAAACACTATTGGCTCTATTGTATGGTTACAATACATTCAATTGTAAATCTATGAGAAATTTTTTTTCGGGTTTACACATACTTTCTACATGGTAGGAAAAATGAGGTTAGGGCTAGGGTTAGGGTGATTTTTACCAATATTATGATTTAAAAAATGATATTAAACAAAAAACAAATAACTTTCATAAAAGCTTATATTTGGCTTTTCCTCAACTCGTTACAGGGACATACATATATAATTTCCATCGGAATGTGGTTTGGCCAGCGGATTTCATTTTTGTTTCTTCCTTCTCGACACATTTATTTCAATCGTGGATTCTGATATGCCCTTCTATAGTAAACATGCCCTGATATGCCCTTCTATAGTGCCCTTCTATAGTAAACCGCCTTAAAACGGACTCCGGGAATATCGATGGCGTAAAATTATGCAACCGAAGCCGGCAACCAAGACCTCGTTTTTTTCTTCGATGTAGGGGGGAAGCTAGTGATTTTCTTGCCGTTCTCGTTGAGCTGCATTCGGACGTATGGCCGATGGTGTAGTTCGTCTGCTTGAATTCGATGCCGACCTTTTCTAGCACGATCCCCCTGAATTGATCGGCTCTGGCGGATGGATTGAACTTCCACCGGATCCACAAAGTATCCTACTTGTAGTCTTTATAGGCTCTTCACTGATCCCACGGGGACGGATGCGCTTCCTTTCTGTTAGGGAGCAAGCTATTTGACGTTCGGCTTAGGCCGTTTGACAGAGAATCGATCAAATCCTATCGATTAGCTGTCAAACTCGTGTCAAACGACCTAAGCCAAACGTCGAATCGCTTGCTCCCTACCAGAAACCGAGCTCAACCGAGACGGCCATGAGTACTCGTAAAAAGCTGGATAGGGAGAATTTTAGCAAAACACATTTAACGGGCACACGGGAGATAAAATGGCTGTCGGGTTTTCAGGTCTTATCAAGTCAGCTAAAACAACCGAGTTTTTCGGTAGACATAGCCGTCGCGAAATTGACGCAAACTTTGACGTTTAAGAATATTCAGCGAATTCTCGGTACTCAGTTTACCGAGTTTTCTCGGTTCTCGTGTACCGATCTCTTGAATATCCCTGCTTTACCGTACTGTTCGGTTCATATTTCATTTTTAACTGTCAAATACATCATATAGTAACCGAAACTCGGGTTTGGTTCTAAAGAGTTACCCGAAAACAGTGTATATAAACGATTTATTCGGTTTCTTGTTGATAATCGATGTGATTTGGTAGCAAATTAAACCGAGTTCGGTGTTATTTTCTAAGTGTGTAGTCAAGAATGCCATGAACGTGGTGAATTCGTTCATTTCATGGTTATTGTAACCATAATATGCAATAGTCATCTTAACCACGTTTTAATTGTCGGTATAACGATAGAATGTTTCTCAGAGTACTCTGAGAAAAATTCTATCGTTATACCAGATAATTAAATCATGGTCAAGGTGACTATTGCATATAATGGTTACAATAACCATGAAAATAGACGAATTCACCACGTTCATGGCATTCTTGACCGAGGGGCATGCAACTCACGTATTTTGGATTCATCTGTCCGTATTGCTTAAACGTATTTTTGAATTATTATGTATTTTTCAATAGATCTTGTATTTTTGAATTTTTTCCGTATAACTGAGTATTTTTGTATTACTGTGTATTTTTGTCATAATAAAACGTACTTTTTGAGTTAAAAGAAATTTTCGTGCATTTAATTTCGAGTATTTTTGCTGATCGTGTATCCATCTGTCAAAATATTTCATCATAACAATGGAATGTCATACAACCAGTTTCTTCTTCGGGCAGTTCTCTCCGGCAAAAAAAATTAATTGAATCAGAAATAATTATTAAAATAGTTTAACCTGTTGAAAATGGATGAAATTGTTACAAACGAGAGTCGCGAGGCACATATTCGAATTATTCGTCAACTCATCGGAAAATTGAATCGCGGTCGGCAGCCTAGAATAGAAATAATAGATAATCTATCGGCTAAGGTGGAGTGTGCTATCTGCAAATGCTACGTTTTCATTAAAGCAAGACGGTTATCAGCAAGAAATTGCCTTTGGATGGTTGGAAAATATACCACCCACATTCAAAACCATTCGGAACCTGAAAGTGAGTAGAAAAAATCAGATGGAATTCAGTATCACTAAATAAATATTTCGTTCATTCTAGTTGATCATGCGGACGGTGCTGAGGAAAACCAGGAGGAGCATAATGAAATTGACGACCATACAGATACAAACTCAGAGGATGAGGATGAAATTGACCTGCTAGTGTTAAGATCACATAAAAAACTCTGCAGGAGTGCAGTACCAGTCGATCTATGAAGCGAAATATAAAGATGACAACTGAAGCTGCACGAGATCCCAAGCAAATGAAAATAACAGGGTTTTTCAACAGCAAGAACGTAAACACCCTGACGTCTACCCGAAAAGAAAATGTCCATGCTTCAGACAAACCATCTTGTTCCAGCAATCGAGAAGAAATCCAGAACTGTGCTGAGTTACTAGTGCTCATTGACCGACTTCCATTGACTCAAATGGTTAAGATCATAATAAAGGAAACTGTTAAAAACAATTTCAAAAATATTTCACGGAAGCCGAATATCGGAAAAGGTGCACGGTATACGGATGAGATGAAAAATATCGGTGCTTACCTTTATTTGATGGGAGGAAGAAAAGATTATGAAGAGTTAGTTGTCAACCTTGGGCTTCCATCGGTGTCTACGATAATTAATCACATTGGGAAATCATGTGAAAAAGTCCTCGAAGGACAACTACGCGTGATTCAACTGAAGAAATTCCTTGAAAAGCAAGGTCTTCCACTGTTTGTATTTATTTCTGAAGATGGGACAAAGCTAACACCTAGGATCAAATATGACATAGCCCGCAATCAGGTTGCAGGTTTGTGTCCATCTATAAATGAAAATGGAATGCCCGAGGTGCAGTCTTTCCCAGCTACATCCCCTGAAGCTATAAAGGAGTACATCGATTCAAGAACAAAAAGCTCTATCGTTTACGTGATTTTGGCAACTGCAGTGGCTGAAAAAACCATTTCCTTCAACTTGCTAAGCTTTGGTACAGACAACAAATTTTCAGTGGATCAAGTTTTACTTCGTTGGGCTATTATGGAGAAACAGCTGAAAGATCATGGTATCGTCATCCTTGGGTATGCTGCTGATGGAGACTCCCGTTTGATTGCTGCTATGAAGGTGAGAATGGGTTTACCACGTGAATTGAATAACAGCCTTCACGGAATACCTGAAGAATGGCAACATTGGTACGCTGCTAAAAGCCAGTCATCTCTTGCATATGTGCAAGATACGATTCATTTGGTCAACAAATTGAAAAATGCAGTGCTGTCATATACAAGGGCATTACAGATTGGTAAGTTTAGTTCAAAATCGTTCCTCTTTAAGTTTTTATGCATTTTTCAATATTCGCAGGAAAATATCCTGTTTCACGAGGACATCCAGAAATCGTAGCCAGAGAAGGTAAAGAGAAACTGGCCTTCTGCTAACTGACTTGGAGCAGCATGATAAAATGTGTCAAAACATTTGAAAAACCATCGATCCACGAGTAATGAGTCTGTTGACAACACAACCTGGCACAAATGGAACTATAGCTTATGTAGCCCTAATGAAGTCTGTTTTGATGCATATGAGAATCCTGAACTGAATCCACTTCAACGGGTGGAAGAAATCTGTTTGCAACATTTTTCATTCGCTGCTGGCATAGCTGGATAAAAGTAGTCGAAATTTGAGGCTAGATGAACAGTTCATAACAGATAATGCTGAGTTAGGAATAGAAATAAACGCTCACTCTCTAATAAGTCATTTAATTCATTGTCGTGAGCTTGGTAAACCAGAATTATTTTTGCCTTCATTGATGAATTCCCAACATTGTGAACGCTCATTTGGTAACGCTCGATCGATGTCAGGAGTACAAAATACTGTTATCAACTTTGATATTCTGAGTACCTGAACAAAGCATCTCGTTTCGAGTACCTCGACGAACTTAGAATTGCTTTGAAGGACAAATTTGAGTTCGCAAGATGTGGCTATAAAACCACTTCGTATAAACACTTCACATTTCCATCCAATCTGGAAATTGTGGCTGCTGTGAACAATGGAAAGCATCACGCAAAGGTACTGCTTGATTTCACTGGCCTCAGAATGTGAAGAAGCAGATTTTTATTGCTGTCTTACAAGTTTGAAGAGATCAGACATTCATCCGCTGGAAGAAGTCGATATTTGTGAGGAGCAGTGTGGCATGTTTCGTAACGAATCGTTTGATGAAGCTGAGAATCAGCCTGAGGACGAACCTGAAGATGCAATTTTCGAGGCTGATGTATTGCTCAACAAAATTGGTGCAGATATCAACTATTTATGCAAACAAACGTTAATCAGTACAGACTCGAGTACAGGTATGTATAACATATATGCAAACTGCAACTTTTCTAAGACAACTGTTTTTTTTTCTTCAGGTGAACCTGTGGAAAGGCTTTTTTAAAATCCTGACCTCGACTGGCGAAATAATGTTGGCTCGTATAAGTACAGTTGTCTGGCTACTTTCCAATGATCGAACTAAGATAAGCAATGATAGGCTGTTGAGATTTCGTATGCCAAAAGCTATTAATTCAGTCAGTACAGTGTACACCAACCAAATTTGTTCCTTTATTTCGATTGGAGATTGGTTTCTTTTTGATCATAAACCGAGTAACAGATGCAACGTAGCTGTTGCTCAAGTTCTCGGGTTCTGTTTTTACTAGGCAAATTAAAACGAGAAAGAGAGTGCAGTTTGAAGACTGTACCTGTTAAGGTTCCTGATTCCGTAGAACATCCACGAGGAATAGGAATCATTTGTAATAAATTTTCAATTCTTGATAATAATATTCTTGGCATAATATCAGATCCAAGCAAAATCAATATAACGAACTATATTAGTCACATGGAAAAACCAACTATGACAGAGTCAGGGCTAAAGATAAGCGATAAAATTAGATCATATTTGAACACTTTGGTAGACCACTGAGGAAGGTGGAAAGGATACAAAATTATTAACAACGCAATTTATTATATAAATCCATGCTTTGTAACTCAACAATTAGTTAAAAGTGAGTAAAAATTTAATAAAATATCTTTATCATATAAACCTGACTTATAATCTTTCACTAATGATCAAAGCCGTACCATAATCTCTTGATACCCTTATAAGAGGTTTTTTTACCACCCATCGTCCATGTAGAGGACCAGGACCCATGGTACTAGATTATATAAACGCTCAATATGAATTAAAAACAATCATGGTTTATTCAGTCTAACCAATCTCGGGAACAATAACAAAATAACAAATTAAAATCACTCAGCATACTCAATTTCGAGAACAGTTTTCGGCGTGTATTCACGTTTGAAGGAATTTTCGATGTAAGCTTCTGGGCTTGCTTCTGGGTGATTCTCAGGTAAAGTTTCTTCCAGATTTCCAGCGTCTCCAGAACTTGAGGAAGTATTATTGAGAAACTCAAGATCACCATAGTTTTCAAGCACATCTTCGTAGAGGATGAGCTCATATTTCTGCATCGGCTCAGCAGAGCCTCGATCAGAGCTTAGAGTAATAGATGAAGCCTCGGGTGGAGCTGGAACATTAGAGCTACTTGGCATCAATCCATTATCGTCAGGTGAGGATCTCATTTCAGTATTCATATTCGTAGCATTTTCAGCAGTGGGCTGAACTGTTGGCGAATCCGCATAAGCAGGTCGACGAAAATATGTATCCAGAGTATTTTTCTTACAAGATACATGTTCCTGAACATGTTGAGTAAAGTTGGATACAATCCATCCCCACGATCCATTTTTGTTATCACGAGTACTCAAAGCTACGGATTTGTTGCAATGAAAGCACATCACATTAGCTCGACGAGATCCCAAAATGTCAATTTGTATGCGTTGCGGTACTGACATTCGTTTTGCTTCCAGCCACGCCTTGATTTTCGATAGAATTATAGTGGATTGTTCATCATCACAAGCTTTTTTCGAGGTTCCATTTCCATTAGCAGCATCTGTGAGTTTCGGCCTTAAAAACGGAACATGATAGTCATCTTGTGGAGTTGATTCATTGGTCTTACGCTGCAACTGTGAGGAAAATTAGCATGTAACAAATGTAGAAATAAACTTATAACGGAAAACGTACCTTCAAGAACTGTTTCTTGTTTTCTGAGAGCTTCTTCGATACCTCCTGTAGCAGATTCCAGTGCCCTGGAACAATCCGAAATTGTCGGGGATCGCGATGAAATATGTGAAAATTTTCGGGTGTTTTTGGAACATCGTCATTTGCTCCTTGCAAAACCTTCTATTTCACTTTTAAATTCTCCTGAAATATTTTTCAAAGCACTGTACCGAGCATAACCCGCTGCTGTAATAATTCTCTTGAGGTATAAAGGAATCGGTTCCATTGAGATTTCCTCTACTGTCTTCCAAAACAAATTGTCTTGAACAGCAAGATCTGTGGAATCCATTTTCAAATAGTATTTTGCACCAACGTAGTATTAAACAAATCAAGAACCGACTTGAAAATGAAGGAGACTTGTGAGACGGAACGGAAAACAGCACGATTACATTTGGAATAAGGTATTTTATGAGACAGATCAATGACAGTTCTTCCTGGGCCGCTGAAGCAGTATGATGTTGTTAGTGTTGTTCCCTGGTGTTTTTGTTTTGATCGTCGCCATACAAAAAGTAAACAAGTCGGGCCCAACATGAAACGTCAAAGTGGATAAACAGGAGAAAATCAGCTGACTCAATCTGTCTCGTAAAATACCTTATAGGTCCTATAACTTATAAAGTTATTGCATTAATGTTAGTCGTTTATGATACTCAAGTAAAAGAAGTGACATAAACGGTAAACAATAATGCACATATATCATATTTATAAACGTTGGTGATGGTATATTATGAACAAAGTGTACAAAAGTTTGAAAATTGTTTAAGCTCGTGTACATGCCAATATTTCATTTAAAAAAAAACACATAATGGGCTCGATAACGGGTTTATTTTTATTTACATTTGCAAGACATGTCAGATATAATGATACACAAGCTCTATTACAAAATTGGTTCCATGTTGTATTTGTCATTAATTTTTTTAAATTAACTCATGTAACGTGTAATTTTATAAGTATTTCAGAGTATTGACTTATTTGGGTATTTTTCTGTGAATTATTTGATTTCAGCGTATTTTACGAAATTTAATGTATTTTTTCGCGTATTTTTCCATGCATGTATTCACAATTCAGTTCAAAACATAAGTTGATCGCCCCTCGTTCTTGACTATGATCATGGTAACGAGGAGTATTCCGACATTATGGCAAATGTTGGATCAACTATTTTTAATGGTATTTTTGACCATGATCATAGTCGGTTCAAAATCACTATGCTGCAATAGTCATCCTAACCCCCAATAATGGTAAAATTGACCATCAAATTCCTCTCTGTGTAGGTAAACATGATTATACCACAGCCATTCAAGCTTGAATCTCGACTTGTGTAAATTTCCGCAACCGTCAATTTGAAAGGAATCGCCAAATGTCAATAAGCATTTAGCAAAAAGCAAATCTGTCAGTTTTGTAGACGCTATGTGGCATATAAAACATCATGTCAATATCGGGTGGCATGTGGCGAACGACGGAGTGATATTTTGACATGCTAGCAGATGCCGCAACTTCACCACATCAGTGGGCACCTCGACCAAGTGAACTACGTAGCGTTAGTGAAGCAACAGTTGCTTACGCTAGCGCTTGCTAGCGATTCAAAAATTTACACAAAGTTATCGATTAATTTTGCTCTCGCTTAAACGTCTGTCTGTGATTATACCCAAAGTTGGCTTCCCACACTTAACTGTTCCGCTGGGTACTTTTTTCTTAGCGTGTACCATTCCTGTATCATGCACATCTTCACGGTAAGCTTCCTTTAAGCTTTAATTTATTATTATTGTTATTCCTCCTGTGGATTTTTTACGCATTTTACTGAAAAACGGCGTCCAACCATTTAAATGAGTAGACGCCGTTTTACGGTAAAATGGGTAAAAATTTCAATAACAATAAATCGTACCCATTAATGGTTAAAGGAAGCTTACCGTGTTGGTCAATGTCAATGAGATAGCAACACTCCTTTTTAAAATAGCAAAGTTCGCGCGCTCCGGAATCGAACATCAAAACAAAAGTAAATAATTTTGCAACAAAGGAGTGCAGTTGAATCTAATGACAGTCAGAACCTGTTTAAATTTATTTAAATTTGTGCCGTAATAGTTAATTAAGATGCCAATATACGTAAAAAAGTAAGTATTTTAGCGACAAATTATAAGTGTGCCAGAAACAAACCGAAACAAAAAATATTGTTATTAGCGACATCTTTCGAAGCTTTGGTCAAGCAATTTGTTCCATAAACATTATCATCTGTCAAAACACCGTGTGATTCATTGAATGATTTGTTTTGCGAAGTGCCAGACGCGTTTGTTCAAGATCCGCTAAATAGTTGGCAAAATTTGCTACAAAACATCTGCAAATAGTCGTAGATTGGGTGAAAACATCTTGGTGAAAGTATCAGAATGGGTCCTCCGAAGAAATCTTCGAAAAAGGACCGCTCTGCCACCGCGCCCAGCATTGGAAGCTCCACTTCCGGAGGATTTATTGAAAACAAGTGGAATAAGAAACGAAGGGCCGAGGACGATGCGTATTCGGCACTGGCAAACGATGAAGACGATAGCAATCTGGATGCCGGTGGAGAATTCGTTCCGGAAGCGGCTTCAAAAAACGCAGAAAAGATTGATGAAGGCATCCAGGAAGATGAATACGGAGCCAAGGATTACCGCTCCCAGATGGAGTTGAAACCGGACAACGCATCCAGACCGCTATGGGTTGCCCCAAACGGGCATATCTTTTTGGAATCGTTTTCACCGGTCTATAAACATGCCCATGACTTTTTGATAGCTATTTCCGAACCGGTTTGTCGGTGAGTTGTGGATGTGGATGTGGTTCTCCGATTCAAAATTTATGAGTGATTTCTATTTTTTAGACCGGAACATATTCATGAGTATAAACTAACGGCGTACAGTTTGTATGCTGCGGTATCTGTTGGGCTTCAAACGCACGACATTATCGAGTACCTGAAACGACTGAGCAAAACGACAGTCCCGGAAGGGATTCAAGAATTCATTCGGCTGTGTACGCTTTCATATGGAAAAGTGAAGTTGGTGTTGAAACATAACAAATACTTCGTTGAAAGCCCGCATCCGGAAGTACTGCAAAAGCTTCTAAAGGATCCGGTGATTCAATCCTGCAGACTGAGACGAACCAACGAGGAAGGAGAGGAATTTATAACGCATACCTTGGAGAAAAAGGCAATAACGGCATTCGGATCGACTAAAATTGCGCCAACGACTACGCTTCCTTCGACGAACGAGGCAGAAAAACCACCTGAAGTGGAAACGGCCGCAGTAGTTCCGGATGATATTACCAATTTCTATGATAAAATGGACAACGAGGAGGAAGAAGAGGAAGCGAATCTAAACACAGTTTCGTTTGAAGTCAATCAAGAAAAGATTGAAGTTCTACAGAAGCGTTGTATTGAGATTGAATTCCCTTTGCTCGCAGAGTATGACTTTAGGAATGACACAGTCAACGCAGACATAAATATCGATTTGAAGCCCGCTGCCGTGTTGCGTCCTTATCAGGAAAAGAGCTTGAGGAAGATGTTTGGAAACGGTAGAGCTCGTTCCGGTGTCATTGTTCTGCCCTGTGGAGCTGGTAAATCTTTGGTCGGCGTGACGGCTTGCTGCACTGTTCGGAAGCGTGCGCTAATTCTTTGCAACAGCGGTGTTTCGGTTGAACAATGGAAGCAACAGTTTAAAATGTGGTCCACTGCAGATGACAGTATGATTTGTCGATTCACTTCCGAAGCGAAAGATAAGCCTATGGGTTGCGGAATTCTGGTTACAACCTATTCTATGATCACGCACACCCAGAAGCGCTCTTGGGAGGCGGAACAAACCATGCGCTGGCTACAAGATCAGGAATGGGGTATCATGGTTCTGGATGAAGTGCACACCATTCCAGCGAAGATGTTCCGTCGTGTCCTCACCATTGTTCAGTCTCATTGTAAGCTTGGACTCACGGCCACTTTGCTTCGAGAGGACGACAAAATTGCCGATCTAAACTTCCTAATCGGACCCAAACTGTACGAAGCTAACTGGTTAGAACTTCAGAAGCGAGGCTATATTGCTCGGGTTCAGTGCGCCGAAGTCTGGTGCCCCATGGCTCCGGAGTTCTACCGAGAGTATCTCGTCACCAAAACATCCAAAAAGATGCTCTTGTACGTCATGAACCCGGCCAAGTTCCGTGCCTGTCAGTATCTCATTCGCTACCATGAAAAACGTGGCGACAAAACTATTGTTTTCAGTGACAACGTCTTTGCCCTCAAGCACTACGCCATTAAAATGAACAAACCCTACATCTACGGTCCAACTTCGCAGAGTGAACGTATTCAGATCCTGCAGAACTTCAAATTCAATCCGAAGGTGAATACCATATTTGTCAGTAAAGTTGCCGACACCAGTTTTGATTTACCGGAAGCAAACGTCCTCATTCAAATTTCGTCCCATGGTGGCTCTCGTCGTCAGGAAGCACAACGTCTTGGTCGTATTTTGCGTGCCAAGAAGGGTGCCATTGCGGAGGAGTACAATGCCTTCTTCTACACTCTGGTTTCACAGGATACACTGGAAATGGGCTACTCCCGTAAGCGACAGCGGTTCCTGGTAAATCAGGGTTACAGCTACAAAGTGATCACCCATCTAGCTGGGATGGATAGCGATCCGGATTTGTACTACAAAACGCGAGATGAACAGGGACAGCTGCTGCAGCAGGTGCTATCCGCTTCGGATATGGACTGTGAGGACGAGAGGATTCCCGGCGAAGGGACGGGAGCACCCCGTCCGGGAGGCTCGAGGCGAACCGGTGGGCTTAGCTCGATGTCCGGTGCGGACGATGCTGTTTATTTGGAGTTTAGAAAGAAGAAGGAACATTTACATCCGTTGTTTAAGAAATTTAGAGGTTAGGTAATGTTGTTTTAAATTCATTGTTCTTAATTTGCTTAATAAAACTTCTGATACATTGCAAACGTTTAAAGACTAGTCATTTCGAACGGTTAGAAATCATTATTCAATGAACCACTAAATGATAGGATATTTCATTGGGGTTGGGCCCAAACGTAATGTGGATGGAAACGGATCGCAAACGGCAAGTCGTCGCAAATGACGTCGATATGTCCAATCGGAATCAACTTTGATCTAATCAGTTCTCTATCCGACAAGCAGGTTTAGTCAGATTGGGCTCTTCCGCTGCCGTCGCCGTTCCGAATCCGTTGTCACTGCGTTCGAGCCTTAATGCACTATCGGTTGACGTAGACTACGTTAAACGTTTGTTGCCTTAATATGCTCAATATGTTAGTTTATTTAACTAATCATTGCACCTTACTGGTTAGCTCCGGTTGTTGGGCTGCTGGCTTTCAACTGGCTGACACCTGAAACTGACATTGCGCCTTCTTACAGGAAGAAGGAACTTCGGACTACTAAACCGCAGGCAGTTTGGTCCGATCACCGATCTGTACATTGTCTCCAACCTCACCGTTCATGTCACCGAAAACGACTTTAACGACCCGTTGTGGGCAGCCGTCGCCCTCCTGTAGAGCTCATCTTTTTCGCGTTGGCGCATTTTACCATCACTAGAAGGTCGATGCTCAGTTCGTTGGTGATGCCACAGGTCGAAAGTTACAGCCGTTTTTCCATACTTTCTGTACTGTCCAATAAATTTTGCAGATCAGCAAAGCTCCTGCAGTGCAATGAGTTTGAAGTTGCATTGTTGAAGCTTATTGTAGATTATCCTATAATAACTCAGAGCAGAGCGATTTGCAGTTTCCAACCGTAGCTCTTTTTCCGTCGCCGAAGTCGGCAAATTTACTTCTGAATTAGTTGTCTTTTTGAAGGGTAGTATGTTTGGTCTTCCCTAACCCCCTGTCCGGATTTTCTTGAGCTTTCAAGGAATGAACTAATACATATGGATTATGTTGCTGCATAATTAATTTATTCAATTTCCGTTCAATCGCTGAAAGCGCGCACCTTTCCCGTAAGACCCCTCATTACATTTTGTGCAATGGTGGAACCGACCTTTTTGGTCACTGTCATCCATTCTTTCTTCAACTCCAGCTCGTTTTTAAACACCTTGAACGATTTTCGAACTTTGGCCTTCATTATGGCCCAAAATCTTTCCACCGGACGAATCTCTCGTGAATTTGAGGGGTCGGCGGTTTTTGGTACAAAAACAACGTTATTGTCTCTGTACCAATCCAACGACGATCGCGCGGAATGACATGATATCAGGTCCGGCCAATATAATGTCTCGCCCTCGTGGGATCGCAGGAAGGGCAACAGACGCTTCTGGAGGCAATCGGTGCGGTAAATTTCACTGTTGATGATACCCTTTGTGATGTACGGTTTACTCAGTTTACCGCATTGGCATATGGCCTGCCAGAGCAAGTATTTTTTGGCGAATTTGTCCTCTTTCTTCTTCCTTATGTCTTCCGGAACATCAAACCGTGATTTGGCAACGTAGAACTCCAGCCCCGGTATCTGCTTTGCGTTTCCTTGATGTAGGTTTTGTCATCCATAAGCACACACATCGGTTTCGTTAAGCACTCTCGATACAGCTTCCTTGCGCGGGGTTTGGCCGCCGTGTTTTATTGATCACGCCGGTTCGGTGCCTTGCGGACCTTGAATACACGAAGCCCAGCTCGTTTCATGGTTTGCTGAACGAACCAGGCGGAACACTTTGCCTTCAGAGCCGCGTCGCGAATGGAAAGGCTCGGATTACACTTCAAATAATGCAACACCTTCCGGGCCTTCACAAGGTCAGCTATCTTCGATTTTTTTTCCACTTCCAGCCCGCCGCTCTTCTTCTTCTTCTTCTTCTCTCTGGTCGAAGCTATACTTTGACAGCTTCAGGTTTTGGCCCGGTGACAACGACCATATAGATCATTGCACCGAATGTATTAACCTCACTTTTTTGACAGTTCAGGGAGCTTGTTTACAAGGTGTTAGAATTTGAACCGCTCAAACAAAAACTTTCATAAGCTTTTTCCGGACTCTGTACAATAAGATTCGGGAAATGACTGTTAAAATAAGCACTGGTGTCTGTTTTTCCTGCCGTTTACTTCAACCGTAGTAAATTTGGAGCACAAAATCCCAAACTGATCTTACCAAAAATATTCTAAGTCAGATCAAACAAGCTCCCTGAACTTGTCAAAACTGCATTGACGACGCCTTCGTGCAATGATCTATAGCCAGCAGATTGTATTCACAACATTAAGCGTGCAGTTTGTTGGCGTCACGAACGTAACTTTCGCGTGACGGTCAGCTTTGGTGTATTTGGTCGTAGCGTGGTTCGTTCAGTTTTGTTGTTTGTTTGTTTTTTTTTTTCTCTGTTTATAAATTTAGTTTTGCTTGTCTTATGAAACTAGTAACATCTTTGTATAAGTCAAGATTTCTTGATTTAAGGAGCTCATGCAGACTACAAAATTGCGATTCAAAATCAAATTGAGACCGTAGTATGTTTAGTCTCGGACAGTGCATAACGAGATGGTCAGCAGTTTCCGGCTCATCACAAAATTCGCATTCATCATCATCAATCAGTTTCATTTTTGCCAACCAGAATTTGGAAA
This sequence comes from Aedes japonicus, assembly GCA_034211315.2. Taxonomy (NCBI): domain Eukaryota; kingdom Metazoa; phylum Arthropoda; class Insecta; order Diptera; family Culicidae; genus Aedes; species Aedes japonicus. The sequence goes on along the minus strand of JASCZW010001543.1, from coordinate 147,675 downwards.
AGTCGTGTCCAGTCATCAGTCTGTTAATCGTTCTGACGTCTGATCCAGAAAAATCCTTATTTGTGTACCACGGTATGTGGCTAAACACAGGTTGTATTTCGTAGAATTTCTTTCCTTTTTCAGTCGAATATTGTTGGTACCATTGGGCTGTCTGCTGTTCATTTAATGACTTGAAGTGACGAAAAGCATCATTCACGAAGAGTTTGTTATCGTAGACTGAAGCCTTCCCCAGTCCCAATTTTGCGAGTCCATCGGCTATTTCATTCCCTTCAATGGAGATGTGGCTTGGAATCCACTGAAACGATGTTCCCCATGCTTGGGCGATGTTAAGTATTTCCACAATTATGGAAGGGCCTGTTTTATCCTCTTGTACAGATTCAAGCATTATGCAGCCCGACCTCGAATCGGTAAGTATCACGACTTCATGCATTCTATGTTCCTGTATATAAGACATAGCGATTCTTATAGCAGTAATTTCCGCTCCTGTGATGCTCGTCTCCTCCTTTAGCTTGAAGTGTAATCTTCGTTTGTGGTTTTCAATGTATATCCCAACAGCGCAGGTAACACCTTCCTTTGATGCGTCCGTGTAAATTTTAGATCTTCCCTTATACTTGCCGTTAATCAGAAACAAAGCCATTTGTTTAAGTCTTCTGGGATTGACGTTTCGCTTCGCAGGTAAATCATGGTCCATATCCGGTGCAATATCTACACAGCTTGTTTCGCGATAATTTTCACAAGTCATGATGTTATCAAAAGTTGCTTTATGTTTCAAATAAATGTTCTCCATGTAGGTATATTTGTCAGTATCAGATTCGACGAGTCGTTTAAGTCCGTTTACTAGGATGTTATTTTGTTCCATGCATCGCGCAATGAACCTGTTTGAAACATATTCCTGGCGAATATTGATTGGCTCTTGTCCGGCGACAGTCAACAATGCATTCAGGGGAGTTGTTCTTGTGCAACCAGTTACCTTTCTCAAGCACTGGTTATTTATGACTACAAGTTTGTTCCTATTGGTTTGGCTAGCGTTATTGTGGATCACACATCCGTACTCCATCACACTTCTTATTAAGGCTTCGTATATCCTGGATATAACTTGCGGATGGGAACCATTTTTAATTCCTGTAATAACCTTTAACATGTTTAATCGTGTCAAAAGCTTCTGTTGGAGATCTCGATTATGGACTCCGAAACATACACCTCGGTCAAAGGTTAATCCCAGGTAACGATGTGTACGGGCCATCTCAATCCTCACTCCGTTGATCGTTATGTTTATTTCTCTGAGGCTGTTTAAGAAAAGTAATGCTTTCGTCTTCTCCGGATTTATTTTGAAGTCCAGTTCTGCTGCTGCCGCTACGAATTTATCTATGAAATCTTGTGCTTTGTTCTCGAGTCTTTCTAGTGTCTTTTCACGGATTATGATGGCAAAATCGTCTGCGTACTGTACCAGTACTACTCCTTCCTCTCGGACCTCGTGTAAACTTAACGTATAAATATTAAACAATGTTGGTGACAGTACGTCTCCTTGAGGCAGTCCGTTGTTAATTGTTCTTTTTAATACTCCTTCTCTCATTTGGAATGATATGCATCGGTTTTGTAGGAATGAGGCTACCCAATTTGTTATTTCTTCCGGTATCGCTATGTTCACCATCTTGCTTAAAAGTTTCTGGGTATTGACGTCATTAAAAGCGTTGCTAAGGTCAACACATATCATCGTTGAAATCCACTTCTCCCGTTTGTTTTCCTGAATGGTGTTGGTTACATAAGCTAGAGCTGTAGTGGTCGAGTGCTTTTTTCTGAAACCGAAACAAGTAGACGGGAGTAATTTGTTGATTTCCAAATGCCATTGAACCTTTTCGAGGACTGCTGAATTCGCTATTTTTGTCAGCGCAGAGATCAATGAAATTGGTCGTTTTCCTTGGGCCGTTGATTGATCCCGTCCTGGTTTGGGGATGGCGACTACTCGTATAATCTTAAGTTCATCATCCAAGGCTCCCCTCATCCACATCTCATTCAGGTCCCGTATGATGTTCTCTGTTACCTTGGGGTGTAACCGTTTGAGCATTTCATAAGTTATCTTATCCTCACCTGGTGCTGACTTATTTTTCTTTCGTGCTAATATCCTGTCCCATTTTTCTCTATCCAAAATAGCTTCTTGTGCGACGAACTGCGTAGGGTTGCTGATTTCTGGGTCGTTCCTGCCAAAGTGGGTATCTAAAAATTCCTCCGCCGATTTTCTGTCTTCAAAAAGCACATTGTTTTCCTGTTTAAAGGTACTCTTGCCTGTCATTCTACCAATTTTTTGCCATAGTTCTCTTGCATTAGTGAACGGTGTAATCTCGTCCGAGAAATTTTCGAACTTTTTTCTTATCTCCTCCCGTTTTGTTCTTTGAAATAAAGCTGCCATCCTTTTGAGTTCTAGAAGATTTTCCTGTGTAGAGTTCCGGTTGAAATTCCTTCTTGCCACCGTCTTTTTCTCCCATGCCTCTTCGACTTGATCTGACCACCATACTTTAGGAGTTCGCTTATCTTTCTGCCTATTCTCTTTGTACATTTTTTTAACTTGCTTTGAGAGATCTCCTACTTTTTGTACTGTTGACGGGTCCAACGCTGCGAAAAGATCCCCGATTTTCTTTGTATTATATATATATCTCGTATTCTGCTTTCTCTGTATATCGATTGTAGTTTGTATAGTCAGATGGTGGCTACCCAAGCTGAAATCCAAAACTGTCCATTCTGAGTCCATATAAATGTCGGCTGTACAAAGCGTTACATCGATAGAGGATGGTTTCCTGCCAAACTGAATCGGTACATATGTGTTAGCACCATTATTCAGCAAAATGAGCCTGCTTCCGTTGATGGCGGTCAGAAAAATTTCGCCCTTCTTATCGTTCCGGTCGTTTCCCCATGCATAGTGATGTGCGTTTATATCACCCCCACATACAATCCTTTTGTATTGACGAAGGGCGTCCAAAATTTTGTTCACATCTTCTCCAAATTTTTCGGTTGTTATGGATGGACTGATGTATACTGACAATGCTACTACATCCAAAGATAAAATCTGAACGCCACAAGCTTGTGTATAATCTGAGAGTGTTGGCATTTGAATTCTCTTAAAGTTTAAATTTTTCTGCAGCATTACAGCCGCTCCGCCATAGTTATCATCTCTCGAATCACAGATGAGGTGATAATTTGATATTTGGTATTTATTAGATTGTTCTAGTGTTTGATTGGTCCACGTTTCTGACAGAAGCGCAATTTCATATCCACCTTTTACTAATGCTCTTTGTATTTCCGCTTTATGTTGAGCTAGGCTCTGTACATTACATTGCAAGATTTTAAGTTTTTGATCCATCGTTAGAGTTTGAGTCGAACGCTTTGAATTACTTGTTCGAAATGCCTTCTTTGAAATGATTTCTTAGAGTTTTTATTTCGAAGTGTTTTCGATAGTGTGAGCTAGTTCAAAATATTTTTCAGTACAAGTTTTGAACTTACGTTTCATCTCATCGGAATCTTTCAGTTGGTCCAGGAAGTCTGTGTAAAATGACATCATGGTTGTTTTCATATTCAGGCTAGCCGCTATTTCCGCTTTTCGTTTCTCCTCTCTCGTGATGTTCTCCCATCTTTCTCTTTCCGATACTGTAAACGGATTTTCCAACGCTGTTCCATTTTCTCCGCTGTTTAGGATTGTGAAACTGTCGTTGTTTATTCTTTCCTCCTTGTTCTTGTCCGTGCGCTGCCGTTTTGTTCCTGCCTTTGTATTTTTGTTGTCATTCTCTGTGTACTGCTTCACCGCCGGTGTAATTCTTGTCCTTTCCTGATTCGTTTGTGCCCATTGTTGTCGAAAAGTGCTCGCAGCCGACCTTCCTACTGTCGTTGAAAATGTGTCGAGTAGTGTTGGGAAGCCTTCCAGGTTTGCCAGTGATTCATACATATTAGAGGTGGCAGGTATTTGCTCCCTTGCTTCCGCATATGTGACCGTACGCTTGGCCATCAGACGTTTGATGTTGTTCTGTCTTTCCTTTTCTGGACACTTGTCGAAGTCCGAGGAATGTGCCGATGATTTGCAGAAAGCACATTTAACATCATTCATACATTCTTTGAATTGATCTGCACTCTCGTGTTGGGCTGTACATCGCTCACACCTTTTCCTACTCTTGCAGTTAATTGTTCGGTGATTGAACCTGAGGCAGTTTTCGCAAATTACCAGCTTTTGAATGAATGGCGTGATGCGACTAGGGCAGCAGAATAGTTTGACTCTCTCTGGCAGAATGTTCGACCGAAACATCACGCTAATTCTGTTGGTTGGCATCGGTGCTCCATCAACATACCGGTTTAGTCTCCTGACACTCACGATCGGTACTTCACACTCGATATCATCGACAATCTCTTGTACAGAAATGTCCGCTGGCACTCCGGCGATTACTCCTGTCACACATACTAGGTGTTGTGGCACATATGCTCTGTAGTTACCAATTCTTCCTGCTTCAGCTTCCGCTACAAGCGAGTTTGCTTTCACGAAGCTATTCAGGTAGACCATGATTTTATTACGGCCCACCTGCTTCATGTCCACAATATGCTTTCGGTAATGTTCCATTTTTCTCAACGTCGAACCTACTGAAAATTTGTTTATGCGGTCTCCCATTGTAAGTGGTTCAAAATAAATCCTGTACGGTCCTGAGTCCGCCATTGTGTATTCGACCTTGATCCGATCTTTGTGCTGAATCTTGCTCGATGCTGGGTTGTTTGCTGCCTCATTCTTACGTGTAGCTTGCAGTGCCAGACTTTGCGCACCGGATGTCATATCTATATCCACTCCGGTATCCCCCGGTGTACCCGGAGGATCACCGTCGACACTCATTTTATTCTTTTTTTTGTTCACCTCTGTTTTTCACACGCGGTTCTTTTCACTGAAAACAAAATGGCGTCTAGCGTCCTTTCGCAGGCTTTCGATTACCACTTATTGGTTCACAAAATAGTTTTTACAGTTTCACAGTAATTTATTTCGAAACACGTTCTCCAATTTACTATTTACTAGCCAAATAAAGGAACAACCGAAATCACCAGCCAATAAACCGTTTTTTTTCACACCAATGCTTTTCGATAACCGTTGCCGTTGAGGGCTCACCATCGAATGAGCCCGCCGCTCGGTCGTCTGGGACTCCTCAAACGATTTTACCACCCGTGACACAGTTGTATGGGTGATTCCCAGTTCTCTTCCGATCCATCTCATGGTTGCAGTCGGATTTTGCATGGCGGCGCGCAACATTCTCCGGCGTTTTTCTTCTTTTTTCGATGACATCTCAATAACCACTGAACCGATTCTTATGAAATTTTGCTCATGTAAACAATCCACACTAGACTAGACACATGTAAACAATTCCAAACTAGTTATACTCAGATTTTCATCAATTTTTACCTACGGACAAAAAAGTTACACACGGATAAAAATAGTGCATTTTTTTCGTGTACAGGCCTTACGCGCGATCCTGACGCTCCTTGAGAAAGGTGGGATTATCAAACGCTAGCCGTGTTCCGGCCGTCCGATGATTTTGTGTAATCGGAAAGTCGTCATGAGGAAGCTTTCGGGTCGGCCGTGTCGGAAGCGAAAGCGGCCACCCAAAAACAGCAGTTGAATGTACTCGCCAAGGATGTTTTTCCTGCGAAGCGCAACGTGGTTGTGACCGTAGACGACGAGACGTACCTGACGCTCAAAGGCAATGATTGGCAGGGGGCGGGCTATTTCATGTCCCGCAAGAAAGAGGTGAACTGCGACGTGAAGTACATCTCCTGCAAGTTTCCGAAGAATGTCCTCTGATGGCTGACAATCAGTGAGATGGGGATGTGGCTTTTGCTTTCTTCGGGACATGCGGTCAACGGGGAGGTGTACAGCACGGACTGCTTGCCGGAAGTTGCGGTCTTCATTAATAAATGTAGTTTTCTGTCCGGATCTGGCCTCGGTACATTCGCTGGATAAGATGGAGTGTTTGAAGCTAACTTCAACCGCCCTTTCTTTATAGCGTTTCAAGCCTATTGCTTTCGCAATTAGCTTATTGCTTGCTTTCAGCTTAGTGTTCTAAATGCACTTCCACAGTTATTAATTGATAGCTTTCGATGCCAGGTACCATTTTTGCATTAGTATTATTGAGTGGCAATTACAATGATACCCTATGCCCAGGGAGTAGAGAAATTTTCCCTGGCGAAAAATTCCTAGACCAGACCGGGAATCGAACCCAGCCACCCCCAGCATGGTGTTGCTTTCTAGCCGCGGCTTTACCGACTGAGCTAAGGGAGGACCCGTGCCCCATGTGCGCTAAATTGAACATTTCTGGGCACACCGGAGGGCCTATTCGAACCCTTTTTCAACTGATCAATAAGGCGACCAGAGAGTTGGAGAATATGCAAAAATCTTTCTTTTCGATTGGTATAGCCAAAGTTTCGGCCAACTGTTGTAAAGCCGCTCAACAGGGAGTGAAGTCATTTTTGATAAATCATGAATTTATACAGAAATCAAGCAACCAATATTTTATCGAGTTAATATTCCAGCCTAACAGGCTTAGTCTGCGCGGTGTGTGACTAAAAGATACAAAATTCTTATATCTAATGTGGCACGATGAATATAACTGATTTATGAGAGAAAGAACGGTGCTTACTACAGGCTACGGTTCAGGTGACCCCTGCTGTACACATAACCTCTTGGGTCCATGGCTCCACTTCGTCAACCTCGCTGTCTGCGGAGGGCCCGACTTCTACTTGATTGAACCACCTTGCTCGTTGCGCGCTTCGTCTTCTTATGCCCCAGTGTAATCGAGAATCATTTTAAATGAGCTGTCGTCAGACATTTCGTCTGCACGTTGGTCCTCTATACTTGCATTTACCATGTTTCGTAGCCATAGAGGACTACCGGTCTAATTAATGTCTAGTAAATGGCCAACTTCGTAGTTGGACGATCTTTGTGTTTGATCTAAGCGTCCTTCGGAGTCCAAAGTAGGTACGATTGCCTGCCATAATATACCTTTTTATCTCTACTGATGTCGTTATCGCCGGTCATCAATGACCCAGATACACGAATTCGTCTACCGCCTCTTCTTTATTTGTGACGGAAGGCTAACATTCTCGTGAGCCTCTTCCCCTCATGTATTTTGTCGTTAACGCTCACAAAACACTCCGACACACTTCAATCACCTCATGAAAGGTAAAGTCCTTTCTGGCAACTCTTACACGGATCAACTGTGTGTTTCCCTCTCGCTTGCACTGATTTGATTCAGATGATGCAGAAATTTCACGATCGATTTTTGAAACTAATGAACAAATTTTGCAACAAAAATCGATAGCTCGAACCATGATGTCTTCTTGACACATGATATCTTCGGAAGATTTAATTTAAAAAAATAAATTTATCTCTCGGTTTGGGTGGTGACTACCCTTTTATGTTCATAATAAGAATTTTAACTTTTTATTCTTATGATTCAGACAATTAATTGCTTGTAGATATTTTAGTTTAATGAAATTTGTCAGAAGAAACTGAACTTCTATCTCATCCACGTATCGCTTTATTACAGTTTTTCTAGCTTTCCTTAGGGTGGGACTTAAAAAAACAGTTTTTTTTACTGTAATTTTTTATTTCAATTTGAATTTGACAACTTTGTTGCGATGACATTCACAGATAAACAGAAATACTGAATTTTCAGCGTTATCTAATGTACATAAAGGGAATGCTAGGTTTGGCTGAAAATAATGGGTTATTTAATGTAAATTTAAGCCAGATAACGCCTGAATCTAGCCTGTTTTATGAAAGATTGCAAACATTGTTGTATGACGCATGAAAGATTGATAATTTTTTTTTTTTTTATCTTTATTATCGTGGCTTTCAGCCTCCTGGGCTGGTTCGCCACTTGCAAGATTGATAACAATTTTGTTGTTTACATCTCTTTTGGTTTGGAATTAAACGAGAGGAAATTTTACGTGCCAGTTAAAATTCATTATTTTTTTCTGTGTTTCCACCCAGCAAAATAAACTTTCGATATTCACAAGATTGCATTATGTTTATTCACTATAAGGAATCAGTATGAATTTCATAATTTCATTTGCCTTATAACCTTGAACGTTGAGGTCATGTGTCCAGTGATTTGCCCAATAGTATATATCAACACTTGTAATCAGGAAAGCTTAGAGGCGTACAAGAACAATGTCTTATTAAACAAAATTCATTCATAAGTCAGCCTTATGAAATTTCTATAAGTATCGTTCATAAGTTGAACCTTATGAAATTCTTAAGTTTATTTGCCTGAGTGTAGGGCGTAAAATGACGCAACTTTTAATGGACAAGATAGCTGCTAGCTATTGTATAAAAAAAAGTTGTAGAGGTTGATGCGTAAAAAAAAAAATTTTACTCCCTTATTTACAAATATTTCCAAACACAGAATACGTGAACTGGATATTTTGAGATGAAATCTCGGTAGAAATGAAAAGAGAAAAGCCCAATACATTAGAACCAACAACAATGTACACACTGAGAAAATTGTACAGTATTCGGTAATTTTTTACCGAACTTTCAACAGCTGAAAGTTCGGTAATCCGATTTAACGGATTTCGGTAAAATTTGGCAAGTTAAGGTAATTTTTTTACCGGAATACTGTAAAATTTCACCGATATCCGGTAAATCGGATCACCGAACGTTCAGCTGTTGAAAGTTCGGTAAAAAATTACCGAATACTGTAAAATTTGCTAAGTGTGTACACACCAAATTTCCAAAATTGTGTTCGGTACTTTTTTTGCTGAACTCGGTCTGTAAAACAGAAATTTCACAGATAATTTTGTAATATATGACATTTTACAAAATTCCAGCAAAATACTGGATTTCTGTAATTTATAGAAAACAACCGAAAATTTTTAAATAAAAATACCGATCAAAACTGTAAATCATTGCAGTTCCTCAACACTGTAAAAACATTACAAATGTACTGTTATTTTTTTTCTTTTGCAAAGTAAACTGTAAAACAAGTACCGAACAAGTTGTAAATTTATTTTATGCTGTCAAACTCGACCTTTGCCGCCATTTTAAAGTTCGAATGTTCTGTTGTTTGACGGTGTAGCCAAGAGTAAGTGCCAAAAATGGAGCAAATATTGTACAAAATTGGAGTTGTTTATTTTAATGACTTGAATTTTAATGAATTTTGTTTTCAGAATGACTTCAACTCTCTACCAAAGTGTGAAGTACCGATTTTGTTCTTGAAAGGGAATTTAATGGAGGATGCTTCGGAGGGATGCATTGCATGGAACTATTGGACAATATACGTAAAAAAAGACGTAGAATATTTTTTCAGCGTACTGTGTGAGTGCTTCGCTGTTTTTAATGTTAATTGCAAACCTGAGGACAAGCAGTTTTTCTTAGTTATTTCCGCGGTTTTTCTTGGTGTGGGAAACCTAAAAACTACGAATTTTTTTGACAAGCCTCAATGGACCAAAAGTCATTGAATTAAATGTACATTTTAAAAGAATAATCCTCATAATCAACATTGAATCGCAAATATATGCCAAAAAATATATTCATTTATCCTAATTATCGTAAACTTTAAAAGCAAGAAAAAAAAGTTTACAAACGAATCTGTCAATTTTGATAAGCAACTGTGTATTTTTAACATTATTTTCGGTAAAAATGCGACAGCGCGCGTTACCAATCGCTCGTCAATATTTACAGAACGTTTCGGTAAATTTTGACAGCTTAGTAGCGAAGTTAAATTAACTGAACGTACTGTAAAACTTAAAAACTACCGAATCGTTCAGCTGTTTCATATTCGGTAAAAAATTACAGTATACTGTAAAAAAATCTAAGTGTGTATGCTAGCCAACAAATTAGAGAAAATGAAACACACTCTTTATAATACATTCATTTACATGAAAGCTCATAAATAAAAGAAAAAATCAGAGTAGACGAGGGGTGTATTGTAGTATACAGAGCATGTGTGAAGGAAATGTTAAGAGGCTTTGTAGAATTTTAAAAGTAATAATTTATCTTTCGGTTTGTTAAATTAATCTCCAGTTCATTCTTGTAACCAACTTTGACATCAACGGACCAGAAGCAGCAGTAACGAACAGTGAATCAACATAATCGAGGCTGAAAACTACGGTCAGATCACGACACCCATCTCCATTTATTTACTAACATTTATATCACAGACAAATAGACATAACAAATTGAACATTTTGCACTACAAATCATCGCTACTAACATACCTGCGCCATCTGTTCAGCACACTGTGATGGATGAAAAAGCTGAACAGATGGCGATAGTGTGCTAACGTCAAACGTAAGAAAATCGACTATGCGCGCTACCTGTGTAAGAAACATTTGAATTGACCGTTTAATGCGTAATCGACGAAGAAACTGCAAAAGTTATGTATGTTTGCCTATGTTTACATATTTATAGTTTTTGATGATGATGATGATGTAATACTACCATCTATTGTAGCGAGGTAACTTTCCAAGGCAGTGGAATACTCTGAAAAACGATTTGATCAGTATTCTATTGTTGTTGGTGATCATCAAGCTCCTGTATGAAGGGCCAAAAAGGGGCGGGCCCGTAAGCAGAGAGACTTACGCGGAAAACGCGAATATATGGAAGAGAATCTCCTTCCAATAGCAAGTTCCGACAGCACTAGAATTGTGCCCTCGATTGATAGAATAAACCCCAAAAGATGGGATCGAAGAGCCCGCCCTCGTTTCGCGAAATATTAACAATAGGGAGAAGGCAGATCCATGCTCCCTATCCAAATCGCTTCACTTGGGTGCCCTGATGGTCCCACCCCACCCTTTCCCCGCTATATGTTATTTAATGTTATGTTATATTTAGTATATTGTTGTGATCATTTATTTGCTTACCTAAATTAGAAAATTTGGCTGAAAGTAATATTGGTTCTTTACATATTGCTTCGATTTGATGTAATGCCCAGGTTTTCTTCAGGTATGCTATTGTTCGCGGTTATGGGATAGGGAAAAGAACAGGAAAAAGCAGAAAAAGCATTAGTAATTGGTAACAGGCTATGTGCATGTGAGATTTTCATGGTGATATTCTCACCACGGCCGTTCAGAATGGTTCGACGGATGCGTATGAGAGATCATTCCCGATGAGTTTCCACTGGTTTTCAACGTTGAGTATGGTATGAACGGTATAAGCCAGCCGGGTTCACATGTGCCAACAATGCATTAACTAGGAACAACATCATGATCATTTACCAGTCATTAGTATTAGCAATTGATTTCAATTAGCTACTAATAACTTGAACACTTATATTGCTGACCAATGCATAAGCAAAGATGTGAATGGGCCATACGATCGATTCCATTGTAGGTACCAGCTGAAGATTTTCTTTGATTGGAATTTATATAACATACCGTTTCAAATTCTTGTCAATTGGCAGCCATCGGTGGCTTAAATAGTTTCAGCTTTCCCTTCGCCGTATACCTTAAATCTTATGTACAAGTTCAAACACGGCTTGGAAATTTAAACGGTCTCTATACTATTCCGACGCGCAAGTAAACAAATGAAACGCTTATAACTCAAATTTTCCTCGATAAACATGTCACGGAAGTCAGCGGATGTGCCCTTACGGTGCATAAATCATAGGGAGGCACTTTCCCTCAAATCGTATATCACTACGATAAAGGGGACAGGAGCAGAAATTCGGGAATTTTGGCCTCTCCAGATTATCGTCCCTTGATGACATGTTCCCTATCATCCAGTCAAAGGTAACCATTGAAATACCTAATAGACCCAAGACAACCCATCCTCTTGAAATGTTTAGTTTTCCAAGTTCATCACCTGGCTCCTGGTTTCTTTGGTACCCTGCATAGTATCTATCGGGATACTAAAAAATCATCAGCATTTCCAAATTGCTTTACGCTACCAAAACTATCGATCCTTTTCAGGTCTGTATTAGGAAAAAGGCGACATCTCCTCAATTTGACAGGTTCCTTTCAGGCTCCTACTCGATTGGAAAGGTGTTTTCCAAGACTTTGACAGATAATCGCTTGTTCCAATCGAACATTGGTTTGCTTATAAAGACTTTTACATTTGCCTGTTAAACATATGTTACCTATGTTAATTTATTTGAGATGGCCATATTTTCCCAATTTCTCCTTAGAGTAAATTTTAACTTTCGAGACCAAACGTTGATTATTGTTCTTCCTTTTACAGTCCGAGTCCCGAAGGCGAGATCGAGGAATGGTGCATCGTAGAACTTCAGGGAGATCTGGAGGTGCGTGGTGATCGAGGCATGGGCGGACAGTTTATTGGCGATCTACTATTCAACAAATATGGACAACCGGTAATATATATCTCCAGTACTAATCAACGCAATCGTTAAATGCTTTATTTATCATTTCTTAGATTCTCATCATTGGTCATCACATCCTGCATGGGCGGTTGCAAAAAATTGACAAACCCCTATTGGTCATGGAGAAGCACGAAACTCGCAAGCGTCATGTGACCGAACCCTCCAACGATGATGCCGCCGGGGACGAAGAAAACGAAACCATGCTGGACGTGAGTCAAGTCAGCCATCTCGATAGCACGATAGCCTCCTCGAATCGGACCGTCCTGGATTCGACGCTGGCAGTGGAGCATAAAACCGTCCCCAAAACGGAGTACCTTGTGCGAGCGGTTGTGAAGCACAAGGTTCTTTTTAAAGCCCGACCCAAACCAATTATCGCGAATGTGGCGAAAAGTGTGTAGAGTTTTGTATAAAAACCGTATTTATTTCTAATGTGCCTTCGAGCTCTAGCATTACAATTTTCGATCATAACATGTAGGTTCTATGCGTGGCAGGCGTTCATTTAGAGAAATTCCATTTCCCTCTCAATGCCGACAAACTTAAGCTGCTCCGTTGGACCGTATCTATAGTCGAAGAACAATTCCTCGCCCGGTTGAATGGCTCGTTTGGCAAAGATTCCGATCCGGTGGTCACCATTAACCATCATCACCTTGGCGTAACAGTTGGGGTTGATCGAATGGTTCGCGAAGCGAATCTTGTTGCCCTTGCGAGTGGCGTCAACCACGAAATCTGCAATGTAAGTTCAAGTTAAAATCTGATCTGATCAGTTCCAAGCAAAACTGGGCTCACCATTGTTTAAGTTGAACAGGAAACTGCACATGTACTTGTCGTAAACTTTGCCTCGACGATCCGCTTCATCCTGTGAGATAATTTCACCGCAGTATTCCGATATGAACTCGTTCTTTTGAGCGCTCTCCTTCAGGAATATTCCCCAACCGGCCACGTCCGACGGGGCCATGAGTAGGTGTTTGTCTGTTGGTTAGAAAGTTAATGATTATTGTCAATGCATGTGGGAGCAAATAATGAAAGCTTACGCAAGGCACGTTGAACGCTGACATTCTTGCAAGTAATTTTCGAGATCTCGTAATGTTCTGCACCACAAGTCTGGCACAGATCCGGATCACATTCACGAACGGCCAGATAGCATGGGCATTGCTTCGTGTTGCACTGGGCCTTGCAGCGACATCCCGGGAACCGATTTTGACAGTCACTGCTACAGTTGCAGAACTTTTCGCAAAAGTTTTGCGCTCCAATGCATGGGCAGTTCGCGTCGCACTGACCCGGATGATCGCATGGGGTGAAGTTGAACACGTGATTCGAGCTAGAATCCTTCTTCAGTTGAATCTTGCGACAATGCATTGACCACAGCCGGTGCTTTTTCTTCTTCTTTCGCGGAGGTGTATTGTCCTTATTAGCTTCGATCAGCGGAATATCGGCGGCCTCCTTCTGAGCGAACATGTACACCTGTTGGCAGGTTTTCATCAACATTGCCTCCGCAATGGCACAGTAGTTGTTCAGGTAGACCTTGTGCAGTGTCCGGAAGAACGACTTGTCCGAACCGTTCCATTCTTCGTCGGCAGCTTCGAGTAGATTGAGCAGGGTGGCCGAATTGTTGACGGAGCCGTTGCCATTGCCCCGTTGGCAATTGCTGGACAAGTCCTTGGTGGACCCGAAGGGAGCTTCCTTGCTGTAGCGGCTACTGTCGTTGCTGTCCTCGGAGCTGGCTTCGTTGCCCGAGTCCATCGGGGTTTTGTTTTTATTGTCCACAGCCAGGCGTTCCTTCATGCCGTCCTGGGGATGAAGTTGATAAGGAGAAGTCATGTTGAGATTGTTTGTCACAGTTGTAGGTTATTGATTAAAAAGCTTTGGTATTATTTATATAGTAATGCGGTTTATTTGATTTCACTATTCCATCATACAACACACATCATCATACATATCGTCCTATACTATAACATGGGACCTATCAGCTTTTCTTTTGGGTTTTATTTTTAAACACAACGTCTGGTTTTTACTTCATTTCCTCTCGTCATCTCTGACTTAGAGACATAGGAGAGAGGACTATAAAGTGTCATGATACTGGTACCCACCAGTATGTATTTCGTTCAATTTTCAATGAATCTATTTAATTTTCACAACCTGCCGTACACTTTTCTTCATATCTTTCATTCTAGCAAATATTACTATCCACTCTTGGGGCCTCATGGTGATGAGCGAACATTTCCTCCTAGAGCATAACCGTTACTTTACGTACGGAGAACACAAACATAACAATTATAGTATCGAAAGTTGTCGAAGAAGAGTCCGTAGCCGTTGAAGAACAAGATGACGTTGGATACAGAGAAAAAGTAAACGACTTGATTTCAACGTGCGATAAAGATCATCCAGATTTTTTCGCGGTGCAGTTCGAACGTGTTTCAAAGAAATACAAAATGAAAGAAGAAAAATAATTGGGCGCAATCATTTGGAAAACCCCTCAGTGTCTGGGCCAAAACTTGCTAAAGTGTTGGGTTTTCCCCGAAATACCGTGTGGCGTGTTTTGAAAAAGTACAAATAAACTTTGTCGACGGATCGCAGCAAGCGTCGGGTGGGTACTGTTAACCGTCAACTGCGGAACAAAGTCATCCAGAACATTAAGGCAAACCCCGATCTCTAAGACCGTGATTTGGCCAAAAAGTTTCGCACGCAGTACCGTGCAAAGGATTCGTCCCCGGGAAGGCTTCAAGTCATACCGTGCCTGTAGACAACCAAATAGGGATCAAATGCAGAACAATGTAACCAGAATCTGTGCCAAGATTGTGCAGAGGATTTTTCGGCATCCTTATAAGCGAGTATCACGTCAACACATTTCATCCCTTACCCTATTTGACCTGCATTCGGGCACGACCGGCGCCGGTATTACTTCATAATTGGTCACCAGGTTCAACACATTGAGGATGTATGTCAGTCCCAAACATCAGCTGTTGGTTCTTTGTGTAAATACAGCTTATCTGGCAATAACGGAGTAGCATGTTGCTGTAAATTTAATCTGCAGTACCGCCAGTTTCTAGACGAACCAACGAAGAATATTCCTGACAGACAGCCACTGACTTCCTAGGTCAAGCAAGATACAAATGTACACCTTTTCGGATTTAAGATCATGCAGTCCACCTTCCTTAAAGAAATTTCTACACGTACAGACTTCGGTTTGAGTGGATGTGCCCGAGGAGACCTACTGCGATGCTCCAAACCTTCATACATCAGGCGAGAAACTGTAAGGGTCCTGACGGATCTAATCTTTACAGGAAATACGGTAAGAACCGTCATATTGCTAGAGACTGCGCGAAGCAACCGAGGTGCATGCTGTGATCCAGCATTAATGGAGACGTTGCACAGCAACTGTATCGGCAGTAGACCACGGCACAAGAGTGCGACATTGCAATCATTGCAGAGCCGTATCACGTTCCTCCCGATAACGGTAACTGGGTGGCGGTTGGAACAGGCATGGCTGCAATACATGTTTTGGATAGATACCCTGTCCAAGAAATGGTTTCCAGCACGCATTTATTACTACCTAAATCAACGAAATCTTCAAATAAAGATGCACCAACGGACGGACGATTTGACCGGGCGAAGATATGCCATGATCGGACTTGAATGCTTGGATAGAGAAGAAGAGAAGCAATTGTACCAACACAAGAGAGTACAGCCTATTGGAAGCTCTAGAAAAGCGGGAAGTTAGGCAGCCAATGAAGATACCTTTAGCACTTTTCGCAGAAACCATTATCGACGGCATCTTCTGCAGTCTGTCATTGGTGGGAAACATGAACTGGAGAGTGTGTGGGGGTACTCCCATAATGACCATCAGGCGATTTGATATAGCACCGGCAAACGAGCGAGCGGAAGTGGAACGAAGGAGTTCGATAAGGTTGTTTTCGATGCAGCACTCCATACAGCAGCCCCTTTCGAATGCGTACGAGTTGGTAGTAATTTTTAAAACTGCATGTGACACAACCATGCCGAGGAGGTTGGAGCTTAGTAACAAACGGTGCCCAGCATTCTGGTGGAGTGAGGCACTCAGCAAGCTTCGTGCTAGTTGTCTCTAAGCAAGAAGACGCGTTCAGAAATAAGAAGAAAAATTAGTATATTCCATTTAACTGCAACTATCTTTGCTTATCTTGACAGATACACGTATTTTGTCTACAATGTGCAGACTTCTTCAGTGTCTCGTACTAATAACTCGACTGGTACAAGACACTGAAGAAGTCTGCACATTGTAGACGAAATATGCGTATCTGTCAAGATAAGCAAAGGTAGTTGGAATCAAATGGAAAATACTCATTTTTCTTTTCATTTCTAGTTCAAAATTGTGTTTTGTTTTGATTCAATCAAATGAAAAATGACATTTGATATTGAATGATATCGTCCAGCTCTATCGTTGCTGGGTTGCCAACCACCGCTTTTTAGAATTATATCAAGTATATGAGATGAAATGAGTCATATCAAGTACTATTCTTAATATAGATTGACAGATCAAATGTATGGGATATCACGTAATATAGTACACGATGTAGCTGCTATATCATGAATAGCACTAAATCAAGTGATATAGGCCGTAGTGTAATAATACGTTCACACTACGCTCTATATTACATGATATAGAGTTTCTCGCTTAAACCTCGACACTTTTCCCGAAACTCCATCCAACAATTTGGCCACACACACGAATAACGAAGCTGAACGAGGCAACACCGAAGATATGCAAGTCACCACCGAAGAACTCGTGGCCGTGACGGAAGTATTGAAGTCGAAGATAGCTCCGGATTCGGATGGAATTGCCGACGTGGCCCTGAAAGCTGCGTTACAGGCAATTCCTGACATGTTTAGAAGCGTGTTTCAGAGATATCTGGAAGAGGGGTGCTTCCCAGACAGTTTAAAGATTCAAAAAGCAGTACTGCTATCGAATCCAGAAAAGCCGCTGGGGAACCAGGCATCGTATGTATTTATTAGTTTTGTTCATCTGACAACATATTAAAATCAAAGTCAGGATACCGAAGGTTAAATACGTTCATCATTGCCCGAATTGGCTCGTTTAGATCATACTCGTACTAGCGTCGTGGCAAGCAAAAAAAAAAAAAATCACTGGAACGAAGTGTGTACCCAGGTACGTTTACGTCCAACATAGCCAGGAGATTTGGAGCGTCAAATTCACCAACCAAAATTTTGAAGACGAACACAGCTTTAGCTATTTTTTTCTACGGTGCTCCAATGTATTCAAGACCAGCAACTGGCATCTGGCTTCGTATGGTGGCAGATTCAGTGGGTCATTCCAGGGAAGGAAGCGTAAGGCGAGTCTAACGAACTTCCGTTGTACAGCTAGTACGGGTCCCACACGACAGATAACGTTTCCAAGATGAGTCGAACCAATGAAACATACAGCGATTCTAGCGTATACCGAATTCTTTTGTAATTTTTTATACGAAACCTAGTTGACAACGTGTTTTGTTGATGATTTCCTCGTAGTGTTCCTTGAATGTAAGCTCCTTGTCTAAAATAACTCCGAGATCCCGTACAGAATCCGCCCTTTCGAGTGATTCATCGCCGTTAACATAGTTGTAAATGAGATGTCGTTTTTTTCGTTGAAAACCATTTACCGAACATTTTGGGACACTGAGCGTAATACCATTTTCGCGACACCAGGCACTAAGCCGATCAAGAAGGTTTTGCAATTCGATACAGTCCGAAAAATAGTTCACAATCATGTATATTTTCATATCATCGGCATCTAGTATGCAGAAATCTTCGCCAAGGTGCAAGGCGACATCATTGAAGACAAGCGAGAATAGCAACGGACCCGCTTCCCTAACTTGATCAAATGCTTCCCAAGAATCGCGTGACCAGCTCGATCAAATGCTGCTTTCAAATCGGTGTAAACGGCATCAATCTGCGTCCCACGTCCAACATTTTGAATACACAACGATGAAAATTCCACGATAGTAGTTGCTACGCTTCGTTCAGGAAAGAATCCATACTGACTTGTTTCACACAGGAATACAGATAGTTGAGACTACTATTTCCAGTAATTTAGAACACGTGCATAAGGACGTAATCCATCGGTAGTGCCTTACATTATTCTTCGCATCTTTTTTATTACCGGGAACATGAAAGAAACCTTCCAAAGAGTAGGAAAGCTGCGTTGAAAAGTTGAAGAGTATCATAGATATCACGCGGTACATACCTCAGCGCATCTGAAGTATTGCAGTCATCTCGCGGTTCCTCGAAGATTGATTGAAAGAAATCAGCCAGTAAGGAGGATTTTTCTTCCTGGGAACTCATCGAGCGATGGTCCAAATACATTACAGAAGGCAATCCGGTATCCTTACGCTTGGAGTTAACGAAGTTCCAAACTTGTTGAGGTTTTCACTTCATATCACGCTCAGTTTTTCTTAAGTAGCGTCGATAGAGCCGGTTGTTTAGCCGTTTATACCGTTGACTAAAACATTCATAGAAGAACTTGTTTAGAGATTATCGGTGAAAACGGTACGTACGACGAGCAGTATTTCGTTCCGTTTTACAAACTCGAAGTTCCCGGCTCGACCATGGAAGTTTTAACGGAGGACGTTGTAAAGGCACACAGCCGTTGAAGACTTGATGAAGAATTTGCGAAAATTTGGTACACAATCGTCGACCTCAGTCTAGAGACAAACAGCACCCCAATCGAATTCCATCAATCGTTGACTTAGCATTGTTGAAGTCAAATGCAGAAAGGTTATATTTGTTGTTGGCACTGCCTCTTTCAATACCACATGATCAAGATAAATGAATTGGAACGTTCAACAATAAAAAACGGCCCATCTACTCGAGTCCATCGTAAACTAGGTAGATTGAAGTCCCCTAATATAGCAAATTGGTCACCACCCACAATGTCCATCGAGATTTCCTCCACCAAATGATCATTCGCCATATCTGTAGGAATAGAGATACCACCGACAATAAGCGAGTAATGGCTGAGCTTAACAGTGACCCAAACATGCTCAATAGCTTGTTGGGCACACTCGTTAAGCTCATGGAAAAGGTCATCCTCGCCTGGATGACGAACTGTACGGAGAGTGTTTCGGAAGGGCAAGTCAGCGGTGGATTCGAAGCGTCGTCGAGAGTGCCGAGAAGTCGTTCGAACAGAAACGGAGAGGAAATCGTTACTTCACAGTGATAACGATAGACGTCCAGTATGCCTTCAAAAGTACTAGTTGGGAAGCAATCGCCGAAGCGCTACATTCCTTCCTGATTCCTGATTATCCGTACAGGATTCTGAGGACCTACTTCCAGAACCGGGTTCTAATGTACAATATAGAAATGAGGATGAGGTCGATTAGGATCACCTGGAAAGGGACGCTGAAGTTTCAAATGAGACACTGGAAGAGGTAGAAAATGTTGGCAACCGAAGCGATCGACACGATTGAAGACTGTATGTATGGAGCATAGCTTCAGATAGCCCACCACATAAACGGAACTGCTATTGGTTAGCAACTCTAAAGCGGTGCAGTGACTGACCGACTAAGTTTCAACAATCACGCCTTTGCCTATGAGAAGGCGGCAGAGGCTATCGACGCGGTAGCTAGAATCATATCGAATAACAGTGGGCCAAGCAGCAGGAAGAGGCGTCTCGTGTTTAGTGTTTCCTCATCGATACTGAGGTACGGAGGACCAGGCTGTGTTACAGCGCTAGAAACCAAGCAGAACCGAGCGAAGTTGAACAGGACGTATTGTCTCATAACTATGAGAGTCGTGAGTGATTTCATGATACTCTCGTCGAAAGCAATCTTCGACAACGAGTGATACAAGCGGAAGAAAATCAGGAGGAGTTCAGGACTCGGTTCAAGCCGACCTGGGTTAACGGAAAATATGGCGAGATTAACTTTCACTTGACGCAGTTCCTGTCGGGTCATGGTTGTTACAGTACGTATAAGGGCAGATTCGGAGATGTGATGCCCCGTCTCTTTTTTGAATGGACAGACGTCGAAGAGACACCAACCCATACAACGTCGTCCACAGAATGGGATCGTACATGGAAAGCCATTACACAAATTATGTCGGTTTTGCAGCGGTTGAATGTAGTAGCAGCAGAAAATTGGCCTCGAGGGAAGGTCCACCACACGGAACTCATCGTCAGTGTAGCACAGATCCGCTGTCGGGGAATGCTTGAGTCGTCGGAGCAGAGATATGACCAAAATGGCGGACCATGGTCCGGTATCCGGAAAAATTCCACTGACGAACTCTCCGTCGGTCTAGGGTACATCCATTTGCTCGAGTCGATTTTGGCGATTATTGGGGACAAATGGCACAGAAAACAAGTAGGAGATCAAGAGCAACAAGCCAGCACTAAGTTGTCAGAGCTGCAGCGCAAATGGAGAGAAAAGCAGGGGTCCAGCAACGCCTGTCCATAGATCACCCGAAGGTAGCCGTGGACCAGAGCATGTTGGTACACGTCACGATGAGTTTTAACATAACATAAAGGCTTCTGGCATCAAAAGGATGTTCAACCTAAGCCAGCAAGGGCAGAGATGTGCATGAGCACAACTGCCCTCGAATTAGTCGCTTCACCGTTGTCCCGATGGAGAAGGCAAAGAGAGAGAGCAAGAATTGTTAATAGATATTAGGCACGACAGCTAGTCCCATTCCCGCTTGAGTGAGTCCCACACCGTGTCAACAACATTGGATCATCCTTTGAACACGAAAAATCAATCGAAAATATTTGGCCGAAAAATGAAATCAATCAGAACTGTTCCTAAGAGTATCAACCAAAACTTACCAGCAACATGTAGCAAGCCGTACTGCATGGCTTCGTTGACTGCTTCAGCTCCGGCCAGCGTCTTTTTTGTAGATTCGGCCCCGGATGACAGGCTTGTAGACCTATTGTGCGTGCATTGAATAGGAGAACGAGGCGCAAGAAAAAAAATATGATTATTGAGCTGCCTTTTCGAAAACGTCCTACAATGAGCGCCAATTATTTTTTTGATTTAAATGATGGTTTGGATGATGGCGACAGGGTTTCGCATGATAAATTTGGTTCCATGATAAATAAACACGATTATTAAACAGCGATCTATGCCAGCTTTTCGAAGTACAAAATAGCTGATAAATAAAAAAAAACGAAAACAGAGATAGACTTTCCTTCCAATTAGAGTGTTACCAATCAAGAAACGAAAAACAATCATCAACCGATCGACAGTAGATTAAGTATTAAGTATTAAGAGTGGTCATGGAATGGTGATGCGTGTGTGTAGGTGACTGATTGGAGATGACACAAAGCCGGCACATCTCCGGGAGCGAAAGAAGCATGAGTTTTTTTTTCTAATTTGGCATAGAATTTTGAACATATAACTTTCGGTGTCAACTATCCGCGTGTAAATGAAATCGCTTGAAATTTACTTTCGACAGACGCTCCAGTGGTTTTCGTTGTTATAAAGATAACTTACGATTCGGCGACTCGCCAACAACGTGACTTCCTGCGGCGCCAAATGAGCAGTGTTTTAGTTCACGTGTTTTGTGATATTTCGAACAATCGAAGTTTGAAAGATCGAGATTGAATTATACAAATGTTTAGCCAAAGATATTGAAAGGATGGAAAAAGTCTCTTAATAGGAATATTTGCAATGGCTCATAACCCTCAAAATTGTCCCTAAAAATGTACAGATACTTACGGTGCAAGAAGCAGTCATATTTAAAACAACGACGACAAAATAGCGTATGATAGGAGTGGAGCGTTTGTTCCCTTGATACTGATTCAGCACGCTTTCCATCAATATTCGGAGTGCACTCTGGTGGTCGTTCTGGATCAACACGCTCAGTAAGCTCGATATACTTCTCACGCAATTCCTCCGGCGTACCGTGGTCGGGAAACTGAGAGCTAACAGCTTGGAAAATTATCGGTGGAGGAAAGGGCTTCTCATCGATAACTTCCTTCTTAACAACTACAAACGGTTCCAACTTAAGTTTGGGCAGTGCTTCGTCTTTCGTAGCATCTGTAATAGTATATGTATCATCTTTATCACCTTTTCCTTTAGTAGCCTTAGAGGTAGAAGGCTGGGAATCTTTGGCAGTCTCATCCGTGGCAGTCTTTCTGGTAACCTTAGTACTATCGTTGCTGCTGGAGTCCACGTCCCTTCCCGTGTATTGCATCAACGCATGAACTAATTCAACGAAGATTGAATCATCTATAAAACCACCTTCCTTGTCTCCATGTACCTTGCCGTCATAATTTTTAATCAGTTCTTCAATAAACGAACCATCCTGGTCCAGCACCTCGTCACCCATGTACGGGATATTATGCAAAACGGTTTCATCTTCAACCATGAAATTTTGCTGTGTCGGAGCCCAGGTGTACATCGTCGGTATAGGGGTTACGGCAGTGATCACCCGAATTGGAATCGTCTGATGTACTCCTTCATGGTTTACAATTTCAGCCTTCTTCATGCACTCCACATGGGGAAGTTCAGTCTCATTCTGCACCCAAGTTGCGTTGGTCGATAACCACGTATCATTTTCCTTTACGAGTTGGTCCAGAAGCTTCTGACTGCAAAATCATATTAACAAACCACCATCAAAATTGATAGAAGATAACCCAAAACAAATCACTCACCGATTACGGTTCCAAGCCGTCTTGACCTCATCCGCTCGTTTGTGCCTTTTGCTGGCACGGATTTTCATATACTCCGACTTGACGCGCTTCTTCCAATCGAGCGTTAGCTTGGCTTTGGCCATCATTGCTCCGTCCAAACAAGGCGTGCACACACAGTTAATTAACACTAGATATTTGCCATAAAGTTCGTTGATAACTAAAATTTGTTGGAATTTTTATTAACAGCAAACAGCAGACGCGAAAAACGCGGAAAGTCACTGCTGCCTTTATGCGGCAATATCCCGCCTGGTTCAACGAACCCGTCAAAAATCGATGCACTGCGATGTAAACAAACGACAATAATCCCGCTTTTGTCACAAAATGTTAATATATACGGAGAACTAAGGGCATCTCCAGGAGTGTATGGTCGTTACAAAATAGAACTGGATTTATAACACAGACAACTTCAGCAAGGCGGTCTAGTTGGATAATTTCGAACAGTTTCATGTTAAAATTTAAAACTGGAATACTACGTTGTTCTATTTTTGTTCAAATTTGAAACGCGTTTCATCCAAGTTATATTTTTTTTGTCATTGTGATAGTTTCTACACGCTAAGATAAGACTACCGAAAATAAGGTTTTCATTTTACCGAAAATTAGGTTTTGGTAGCAAAACCTAAAGTATCGGTATAATTTACCGAAACAAAACGTTTGATCTTATTTATTTTTTCAGTAAAGTGGATTTACAGATTTTACACGCAGAAAAAAATACCGTGAAAACAAACATATTCCAGGTAAACTTAAACATAAACTTAGTTTATTCTGGCCGCAAACATAAACCTGCTTTGTTTTAAACATATTCTATGTTTAAAACCAAGTGACATTCAAATCAAATTCACTGGTGATAAATTAGTACCATTCGTCAGTCATTTTGAATGTCTTTTCCTATTTCGTGGCAACTAAAAATATATTTATCGTCAATTATATACACACATTCAAGTCTTTAGGTTTAGAACAATATTTGGAACTGCTGCTGAAGAGAGGGTATGTTTGTTATATATTTCCCCAAGAGAAAAATTTATAACTGACATATGAAATGAATCTAGAACTACAACTCTCCTGGAGATGCTCTAATAAATTATTAGCATTCAATAATCTACACACAAAATACAGACGCTAGAAAAAATTAGATATTCGTTCGTCGGATTAAGAAAAAATACAACCCCCCATAATCTTAAACCATTTCCTTTATTGTTGACGACCGTTTCCATTATGCTACGACATTTACTCTTATAGTTAACAACTATACACTAACAATCTCCTATATAGTTTTGACAATGAGTCAATCGAGCCAGTAGTAAAGAAGTAAAGAGGTTACGGAATTTTGTTCGATATTACCAAGCGGAATTTTGACAATTGATCTGCATGGAATGAAAATTCACCTTCACTTACGGAATAATCGAGCGAAATATTTTTCCGAAAGTAAACGTGACAGCTCCAAGGGGTAAGTCGCTAAGAACAGTGTGCCAGGCACACCGTTGTTTAAAATTTTACACCATAACGGAACATGTGTGGCACTGTGCGGCACACTTTTGACATTTGTATCTTTAGTAGATATAATCTAGCAGCCTTGGAAAATTGACGATGTAAGTTTTTGTGGTGTTGTTTTGATTTGTTTGTTTTAATAAAAAGCGCAAAATTTTTAGAAAAAATCTATTATAAGTGAACTTTAGAGTTTCCTGTTTGTTAAGGTGAAATCTTGAGTGGAGAATGGATGAGGTGAGTGATTTAATTTATAAGTCGTGACATGATATCACTTCTCAGCTTCAATTACAGGCACATAGAGACGGATTACGGAACCATCAACCTTCATATTCAAAATAAACTCAAAAAGAAAAACCTCTGCAGCCTGCCACTGTCACAGCTATCCACCGAGAGGATCCAAGAGATTGAAGAGGACACGTGGAACATGGCTGAGGGAAGTGATGTGCTTCCTGGATCCTGCCAATGTCATGTGCAAAAAAAGGGATTAAGTATTTTCTCAATCCCACTGTTCAGCAACGACCATCATCACGCTACCTAGGTGTCACTGGATAGAAGCAGTCACCACTGGCTGTCCATTGGTCTTTCACCGTTGACAACTACTATCGACCTTCAACAAAAGTTCTCTCGTCTTCACGAATGTACT
Organism: Aedes japonicus; assembly: GCA_034211315.2. Classification (NCBI taxonomy): domain Eukaryota; kingdom Metazoa; phylum Arthropoda; class Insecta; order Diptera; family Culicidae; genus Aedes; species Aedes japonicus. The sequence continues at coordinate 122,558 of JASCZW010001543.1, read as the reverse complement.
CCGTAGACGCCCAGAGGAACTGTTTGTGTTTGGAGACGACAACCTCGACAGTGCACGAAAGACCACACGACGGGTATCATCGAACGCTCGACCACTCGCGTGAAATATACGTTATTTTAAACTGTTTGTGTTGTAATTAAATTAAGAGGAAAATATATTTAAGTATAGAAAGTAGTTGTTTAAGCAAAAATAAAGTGTCGTTTAATGTTAGTTCGCGTGTGTAAATAAATTTGTGTTGATCCTGCGCTGTATGCTTAGTGTTTGGATTGGGAGGTGCCCCACACGAGCTGCTGACTGCTGCATGTTATTCCCTGGAGTGGAACAAGAAAAGAAATCTTACGACGAAATCTTACGATCACTCAAATTTGTTGATGAGTCGAACACCCACAACCGTCACATCCGCCATTGCCTGCCTAACCAGGCAGAGAAATAATGTTTATTCCCGAATGCCAGATTGCTCATTTCGGAAACGATGTCAAACATATACGGACACATGGACATCGATAGTAACAAATCAGTCCTGTTGCAAGCCTCAGCAATGCCTAGCTGTGGTCAAGGTTCAAAAAGCTTTGGAAAACCTTCTGAAGATGTCATCAAGGATCCTATATAATAAAACAACATTTCTAAGATTAACAGTTTCCAAATTATTGCCATTTTGATTTGAATAGATATCAAGCCAGTTAAAGGGTGTTGTAAAGTATTCTCAGACTTACTTTCAGCGATTAGCATCTTGAGCTCTATCTACCATCACTGAAACTTGTAATCAAAAGTTTGGCAAAGCAAAACAAATCAATCACTGGGTTACCATGCGTAACCAAAACATAACGATTGAACTGTCGAATTACCATGGCACACATAGGCACATATTTACACCCCTATCGAAACATTAGGACTCATCGTAACGCTTAGAGGCACACTAAAAAAAATTGGCACACGAGATATTGTGCTGAGCAACTCACCCCTTGGACAGCTCCCATTAGTTTGCGTGGAAACCTCACAAATTCCAATTTTAGTTTTTGTTTTTTTTCAGGTGGATACTACTGGAAAAATTTCTTTTCGATTTTTTACTTTTCCGTTTCAGTAAACGGAATTTAACATGGGTTTGGTATAGAAAAATAAATTTCTTTCGAACACGATACCGACCTTCAGATGGTGAAACGACTAATAACAAAATGCTGAATAGGTGGATAAGTTCAGTTACCATAAAAAATTGCAATTTTCACGAGCAAAATTTTTACTGTACTCTATGCCAAAAAGTTGGTCTGCAGACCGAATGCAATGTGGCTGAAAATGGCTCAATTCCGAATTGCTAATTCGAAAGTGAAAGAGACATCAATAAATTACACAGCCATTTTTATTAATTAAAAAAAATTACAAATGCCTATCTAGAGGTCTTGCGCAAAATATATTCCCACACTTTGTTACAGAGTTGACAAACAGACTATTGGACTATTTATTTTAATATTATACCTGCGGCTGGATAGTCAAGAAGAAAATGAAAATATTTTTTGCTTAAAAAGTTCCAGCACATTGGCTCCATGCTCGGTCCTTAAAGATTCGTTTCTCGGTAGCTTAATTATTTGTCCCTAATAACTGCATCCGGCCACGGGGCACAGAAGACCTTGTTTCAAACAGTATTAAAAATCTGTAATTACCAGGGTAATTACTTACAAAAGCAAATATTTAACTTACCTGCCAATTCCGCGAATGCGTGTGTATCCAGCGTATTGGATAATTTCTCCATTTTTGATATAGCAAGTCTAAAACAATTTCAGAACTTATACACGATGCCTACAAAAACATGCTTTTTTAAAAATGGCGTAAGGATCAAGTCACGGGCACAGCTAATTTTCTTTTCTCAGCGTTGCTTACTTTTTACACATATTTTGTCTTCGTTGACATACTTGAAAAGGCGTAAAAAGTATACCCACTTCCCTAATAAACATGTACCATTCATGAACGATATTATAGATGGTATGACCATACCACTTATAGTTGGGATTTTACCCCGAATTAGTGGTTAGGCACTTCTTATGGTTGTTGTTTATGCGGGTTGTTGACGTATCAACTATAATCTTGAAAATGCAACCATGGAATCATTTTCTGTGTATGTGGGGCATTTGTCAAATTGCCATTTATTATGGTAACCCTATTCAACTCGGCGGGCATTAAAATCAAACCATCAGTCCATGTTCATTTCATCAGGTCTGGCAGCAAGCAAATGCTTTTGATGGCGCAAAATAAACGTCCTAATGTTTAGAATTAGTGTAAGAAAAAATGATTTTTCTTAAAAAATCGTTTTTTTTTTCTTGATTTAAAATTTAAATGCTATGACCAGGGTAACGTCATTGAATATTTTATGAAAAAAAAGAGCAGATCAGTTCACTCAACCAGATCTGATTGAATTTTAAATGACATTGTTTTCAATGCTGGCTTTTCATTCCTCACGACCCCACCCAGCAAACGACAAAAACAGAGAGTAGTTTCACGAGATCTGTCAAATTTTTCAAAGGAAAAACGGCAAGAGAGAGAACGGCTCCTGCGGAGAGAGCGAACAAACACACCAAGAAAGTGAAGACTTCGACGTCCGTCAGTTGATCCTCCATATTTTTCGCAAGTCCAGCTAACAAGCCAGCAGCGGTTCCCGAAGCCGAGGTGCTCTTTATTTCCGGATTTATTGCGTGTATATTCTGTTGTGTTGTTTCCGTTTTTTGCGGTTGTTTCGAAGGTTGTTGATTTGTCATCGTTGGTCAATATTTTTGCGTGATATTGCTGCGGCGGTTTAGTGATTTCCGTTCGTGTTTTTCTCGGGCTATTGCTCGACGGTGGTAAGGCTGAAATTTTTCTCGATTAATCATACTTGCGCGACTGCGAGTCGGTGAGACTGTGTGTATCGTCCATACATACGACGATATACGGTACAAGCAGGAATAGCAGTTCACAGTGGGGGAACCGGAGCCGGTGAAAGAAGCAGAAAAAAAAAATCCAAAACTGCTCGTCGGAGGAAGTGAACTTCCAAATCGAACGGTGCTGTTGAGCTCGTGTGTGTAAATCGTAAAGTGCAAATGTAAGTACACAATTAACGAAAGAATTTTCATTATTTAAACGGAACGGCAGGTGATCGGATTTTTGTGCCTCTACGAGTGCCGAAGGAAGGGTTTGGCAAGGAAGGAGGTTTTCAGACAGAACGAAAGGAAAGAACAAAGTAGTGACAACAGAGACAGCGTGCTGGAACCCGATAGGTGGGGTCCGTCTGGGTGTTGCGGGGGCGTCATTATCTTAAATTAGATCTGTCTGCCTTGTACAGTGTACAGGATTTGCTCAGCGGCGAAAAACCGAAATATGTGGAAAATGTATAACATTTTTGCTTTGGCAATGTTTGGAAAGATTCTCGGGGTAATGGTTAACGTTTTAGTGATTAAGGAAGGCACTTAGTGTCATTCTTCTGGGTTACGTTAGTATTGTAAACAAGGCCGAGATATTGCGTCGAGGGAACGTGCTAGTTGAGATCAACTCGTTTGTTATCGCTGATAGAAGAATGTTCGTATGTGATTGCATTCACGTATGACTAATAGGAAAACATGCGAAGGAGATTCAGTTGGATGATAGAAGTATTGATTATATAAAAATACATGCGATTCTTCGAAAAAAGAGGAAATCCATGCATTATGTTTCGTAGTCAACTACCTACATAATGATTGGTTATTTTGTTTAATATAAGGGAACGTCCATTAATTACGTCACGCAAAAAATGATTTTTAATACCCCCCCCCCCCGCCCTTCGTCACGTTTTTTGTATGGACCTTCAATTTTTTTTTGTATGGATCGTCACGTTTTCTCAAACCCCCCCTCCCCCCCTACTGCGTGACGTAATTAATGGACCTTCCCTAATTAGAGTATGATGTTAAAACATAAAAAAATGTCTGGTATATGTGAATGAGGTTTTTAAAATTTTCCAAACGTTACATGCTGTAAAAACATTAATTAAAATATATTTTATTCATTCCGAATTCTTTGAGTGCCTGAGGCAGACTATCGTCTGTAATAAGTAGGCGACGAGAAAATGAACATTGAAGTTTTAGAACCATTTTTCATGCATAGTTTGAAAAAAATCGGACTACTATTTAACAAATGAACAGATAAATCAATATTCTTAAAACAAAACTGTTCGTTCCTTAGTTGTAGGGTTTGAAAATCTAGCCGAATAAAAATTAACGCTTAATCCGGTTCAAGACACTGCTCCTGATCTGCGTACAATTTTGTAAAGGATTTGCTGAAAATTTCGAGTAAAATTCTTTGAATAAATGAATAAATTTTGTTTCAAATGCGAAACGAAATACTCTAAAAACTTGAGTGAGATTCGTTTACAATCCTCAGCAAAGTTTAGTACCCATTTGGGGTACTCTCTGTATTATTGAAAGCAGAGGATTTCTTTAGACTGCTGAGCATAATTTATTTTGAGCCTCAACATTTTAAGTTATTCTCAATTGATCCGGACAAAGATGCGCAAGCGGAAACCCGGATAAAATGGCTTTGGTGAACTAACACAGATACGTTGAGTATTCTCAGCAAGATATTGAGAAACAAACAAGCATGCTTCAAATGCTGAACCCAAAATAAAATTTCTTTAACATTCGGCAATGAAACAACAGAACACTGTGAAAGATTGGTGTAATTTTTTAAATTAATGTCCCAGATACAGTGTCCAATATACAATTTAGAGTCTAATTCAATGGTTATCTTGACCCATAAAGGCTCAAAACCCTAAGTGTTAACCAACAAATTCGTAGAATAAAACTTTAAGACACTAGAGTAGGGTTAGCTAAGATCAAGAAATAATCTGATTCGGGAAGACATTAGAATCTCGAAATCCGAAAGAAAATATAACATCATAATCCAAAACAAGATGCGTTCATCGATTTATGTCATTGAATCGGAATGCCAAATAGGATTGGGTCAAACTGAGAAAATTTTGGGTTGGAAAAAATCTGAACCTAGAGAACCTTCAAAACAAAAGCTTAACATCTCCTTGAAATGCCATGAATAACATATAAAAGGTATTGTTTTTTTCTAGATCCCGCAACTTCTAAAGATGCGAAATAACGAATCTTATTACAATCACTTCTAGTGAAATCCGGAGACACAGTTTTCGTGCGGACAAATCGTGCTGCTGCTAGAACGTAGTTGCTGTTGTTGCAGTCAAACATATCTCGTCAGAAGTACAACTGTTGGCCAACACAAGATGAAAGCATATTTTTACACTCGCGAAATCACATTCGCGAGAAGACGAAAAAACATAACAGCTCTCCGGAATGAACAACGCACAAACTGGGAGTAGAACACCAAAGAAACTGGACAAAAAAGCTTGGAATTTAAACAATCCAGAAAATTAAACGCCGCTGTCAATCATTCAGGAAGGGGTTCACTACGTTTCAAAGAAGGACTCGGGAGATGGTATACTTCCACGTTGTTTCATTTAAAATATTAAGTATCGAATACTAAACAAAACAAACATGCAATGATTTTTTCAAAATCTATACCAGATAAACTCAAAAGCCTTAGCGAGGTTCTCAACCAAATCTGGGTGTAATAATTCGTTGGAAAATTTGCTGAAAATACTGATAGAAATACGCACACGATTCCAGGCAAGATTGCTTCATGATCTGAACCTTATTCAAGATATCTGCAAACATAGTCGCTGAATCATGTCTCTTACTTGTGCAGTATGAAGAGGCGGTGAGGATTATTTGAGCTACCCTCTGTGATGAGCTATTTAAAATATGTTTCCAAAATTGGCCGTTAAAAATCCAGAGTGGCTCGATTTGCTACATATAATCTCGAACAAGCACACCATAAACAACCGAAATGCGGGACTATGTATCACGGAGTCAATTCTCTGAAAACTGCTGTACGGTTAAGTTGCTGTCTAGAAGCTCTGCTAATGTTTCTAATGCATTAGCAAGCTGTTAAAGGGTGTTCACAGTTAAATTGCATCACTTTCAATAAGCTGTAACATTTCGCCCTTTGGGTTGATTTCAACGAAATTTTGAGTGAAATGACCTCAGCGTGTATTGTTTACACTGCGTGAGTTTCATTGTGAAATGTATCGTAGTTTCTAAAATGGAGTCGAAGGAACAGCAAGTGCGCATTTTGCACACGCACCTCGACAATCTATTTCTTTCGCCTCGAGCCATCCGAAAGATTTTGTAAATTCACCTGTCTACAGTGTCTCGTGTCAGAAACCTTTCGGAAACGTTTAACTGTCGATCGGAAGAAGGTGAGTGGTAGAAAAAGTGTTCCTTCATAGTAGGATCACAAGCGATTGGTTGCTGCCTTTAAACGCAAACCCAACTATTTCGTTCCCAACGGACGTCACGAAAAAGCTGAACTTGACCAAAAGTTTCGTGCAGAAAGCCAAGAAATGAGCCGGGCTCCGTTCATTCAAAGTTCAGAAAGCTCCAAACCTCAATGAAAAACAGAATATAACAGCTAAAACAGGTGCGCGTAAGCTGTACACACAAATGTTAGCGAAACCACACCGCTGCATCATGCACGATGAAACACACGTAAAAGCGGACTTTAAACAAATTCCCGGCAACCAGTATGTGACTGCGAAAGACAAGTTCGATGTTCCAGAGTCCTTCAGGAAACAGCAAGTGTCAAAGTTCACCAAGAAATTCGTGATTTGGCAGGGGATTTGTTCGTGTGGTAAACGGAGCAAGCCTTCCGTGACAACTTCAACTGTAAATGGTCAAGTATACATGAATGAATGCCTGAAAAAACGACTGCTTCCGTTTCTCAAAATACCCAACGTACCTGCAATTTTTTGGCCGGACACAGCCTCTTGTCACTACTCCAAGGATGTTCTGGAGTTGTACAAGACGAATGGTGTCAATTTCGTTCCGAAGGATCTTAGTCCCCCAAACTCCCCAGAGTAGCGGCCAACTAAAAAATATTAGGCTTTAATGAAGCACGACTTTCGTAAGCGTCCTAAAGTTGTCACTACAGAACAGGAAATTTTGAAGCCATGGTTGAAACCGGAAAAAATTTCGGTTCAAGCGTTGAACAAAATCCTATGCGTGGTATTAAGAAGAAAGTTCGGACTTTTGGATTTGGTAAAGAAATACAGTGAAATAAAAATTCCTAAACCAAGATTGTACATTGTATTTTATTCCCTGAATATTTCATGACAATCGGTTGATAGATTTGTTTTTGAGGACGAGTTTAAAGTGATGAAAGTTAACTGTGGACACCCTTTATTTGTTACTTTTTTCTGTGGCGCCACTCCTAGAGATCGCTGAAAACTTTTTCCGAAATTAATATGTTCGTTTTTAAAAATTAGTAAAAGTTAAGACAGTTAAGATCACTAGATTTCTAAATATCGATAGGTTAAAAATGATGCTAATGCACTAGGAAGGTTAAGGAAACATACTAGTATACACCAACCTTCAACCGATGTATTCGCTTTGTGTCTGTCTTTGCACACTTGCACCCAAGCAGCATCCTGGCGTTGAGGCCAAAATCCTCTTCGAATACTTATTTGCCATTACCGTATGCTCCGAAGGCGTCAGTTTACTGGGGAAAATGACCGGGGATGACGAAAGGCTGGGTATCTCCTCACTTCTAAAGCTCACACACCAGACCCTCCCGTCGGTATCCAGGATCCTTTGGGTCGGTGATGTAACGTGGGAATTTATTCCACTCAGGGTTATATTGAGACTTAATAATCTAACCAAAGAAAACCTGAATCCACCCCATGCTTCAACGAGCTTATTGGAACAGTCGTTAATGGCTACGAACTCGCTTTCGCCAATTGATCGAAAACTACAATCAAAGTCGATATCGCAATATGCGGCCCGGAGTTCATAACCAACGGAGCCCACATACATCGATCTTATCGGTCGAGGCTGCAGTCATACTTTCACCTATACGGAATGCAAACCTGCCTGAAAGGCTGCTGTTACTGAATCGGTCAGTGCGCCCTTCAAAATCAGACGAACCGCAAAGCAACAGTGCAAGACATAAGGATGGCTTCAAACAGACACACAACATATGTCTGTGTCCCAATCACTGCGGCATCCTTGGAAAAGAAACTGTTGACAACCTAGCAGTAAATGGAAGAAAAAACACAAAAGTATCAGCAGCGGATCACAATTCGGCGACTTGTCTGCATCGACAGCTACCGGAGGAGTGGAAAGAGAAGGTTATATGCCCAATATACAAAAAGTGTAACAAGTTAGAATGTGAGAACTATCGAGCGATCACTATTCTCACCGTGGCCTGCAAAGTGCTGTCCCAGATCATCTTCAGTCGTCTATCGCCGCTAGCAAGCAGATTTGTGGGAAGTTATCAAGCCGGTTGACCAAATCTTTACGTTGCGGCAGATCCTCCAGAAGTGTCGCGAATACCAAGTCCTTACACACCACCTATTCATCGATTTCAAGGCCGCATACGATACTATTGATATGGAAGATTATCGGGTGCGTTATTGGACTCGTTTGAAACGTGCAAATGACTTCGACAAGGCGATGTTCTTTCCTGCCTCCTGTTCAACATTGCGCTAGAAGGTGTTATGAAACGTGCGGATCTTAACATGCGGGGTACAATTTTCAATAAATCCGACCAGTTCATATGCGACGTGGTCAGTGTCGGCAGAACGTTCCAGATGGAATCTGAACAGTACACCAAGCTGAAACGTGGAGCGAAAAAGATTGCCGAAAGAACCGCTGATAGGACCGGTTGTTTCCTACGGGCATGAGACGTTGACAATGCTCGAAAAGGACCTGCAAGCAATTGGAGTTTTCAAACGACGCGTGCTTATGACCATCTTTGGTGGTGTATGAGAAAATGGCGTATGGAGGAAAATGATGAACCACGAGCTGGCGCAGCTCTATGACGAACAAAGTATCCAGAAAGTCGCTAAAGTTGGAAGGGTACAATGGGCGGGACATGTTGTAGGGATGTCGGACAACAACCCCGCAAAAATGGTCTTTGCCTCGAATCCGATCGGTACAAGACGCAGAGGAGCGCAGCGAGCTAGGTGGTTAAGACAAGTGGGACATTAGAGGAACTGTAGACATGCAGCCCTCAACCGAGTTCTATAGAGAAATATCGTGAAGCAGGTGCGGCCGTAATAGTACGGGATAAATATGATCAATGGACGATCGACATGGACAACCCTGGTTACGAATATTGATCTTCTATTGATAACTATTTCTTAACAGTCAAACTGAGATACGAAAACTGTTTGATAAATACTAGCTATTTTCTTCCCAAGCGGGTCCGGAACTCCCCCATATCTAGAAAAAAAGATGTCGTCTGACGTCCAACCTACACCAATTGCGCCGAACGAGCCGCATCAGTTCAGCGAAGGGTTGTGTTCAATAGAGTTTCAACCATATTTGACTTCCATCTACCACAAACGCTTCTCGTCTTACTTTTCCGGGCTTTTGAGCTAGTGTTAATGATAGTTTCTGATACAACCATTGGGACTTAAGAAGTCTGTAGGTGTCGAATTTGACTTTAAATACTTTATGAAGTCTCTTAAAAGCTAAATAAAAATGAAGATAAACCAGGGGTGAAAATCTCTTCAATAAAGTAAGGAGAAGAAAACGAAGTTGTTTGTTTGTTTATTTACGACACTTCACACATTAATGTGCATTCGTGTCGGAAAAGCGGAGTTTTGAGTTACAGAGTGGTTGTTGCATCATAATTTCTCATTTCTTCTGATACTTATTCAACACTTCCTTCTTCTTCTTCTTTCTCTTCTTCACTTCATTTCGTTTCTTCTTTTTCGTGAATATGTAACGACTAATCCGGCGTCAGGAGTTGGAGCGACTTCTGGACGGTTATTTCCTCCGGGTATGGTGTGATAACAATTGTGGGCAGATCGGAGACCTGGAGAGATCACCGAGACAGTACAAGTCGCGAATCAGCAGTTGTGTGCGACGTGAAGCGATCAGTACGAGCCGGAAATCTACCGGAAAAAGTGCAACCAGTCGTACAACAACTGTTGGCAACACGCTTCAACCAGTCAACCGTAGTCTGCATCGACGGATTCAAGTCTGGAGATACTGTAGGGGCAGCTTTTTACAACAATGGCATAGCTTGAACATACAGTCTCCCAAAGGAGTGCAGCAGATTCTCTTCGGAAGCGTTGTTATGTTATAAAAATAGCGATCGCGATACCAAACCTGAGCAATTTGATTATTTTATCGGACTCTGCAAGTTGGCTACAGGCCTTGGAAACAAGGAAATCGAAACATCCATGGATTCAAAGAGATAGAACAGGCAGTACGAACTGCTCGTGTCGTAAATAAACAAACAAACAAACAAACAGTAACTGATAGTGATTAAACAAACCGGGTTTTAATCTGTAGGACGACAGTGTTCAGTGTTCCCCAGCTGGTGCCGAAACTACTACACAAAGGAGATGTTCGCTCATCACCATGAGGCACCAAGAGTGAACAACAATGTTTTTGGCTAGAATGAAAGATGTGAAGAGAAAGTGTTGAAAGGTCCGTCAGAGTGCGGCAGGTAGGAAAATTAACAGATGTTTTTGAAAATTGAGCGAAAGGGCATATATCCAATGGTACTCGAACCATGGACGTCAATCTTTGCCTAACATCCCACTGCGGGGTAGGCAAAGATTGACGTCCATGGTTTGAGTACCATTGGATACATGCCCTTTCGCTCAATTTTCAAAAACATCTGTTAATTTTCCTACCTGCCGCACTCTGACGGACCTTTCAACACTTTCTCTTCACATCTTTCATTCTAGCCAAAAACATTGTTGTTCACTCTTGGTGCCTCATGGTGATGAGCGAACATCTCCTTCTACATCATAATCGTTACTCCTCGCACGGAGAATACATAACATAACAATTAATGTATACTACACAAAGTTTTCAGATCTACCGGCAATAGCACTGGGGAAAGGCTTTGTGTAATTCTGTTGACAACTCCGGTTTCGTAGGATGGGCAGTGTTCGCTGGTGTAGGGCTGCGACCAGGGCATAGGAGGTCTATCCCTCCCCCTGTCGTCTATCCCAATTATCCGTAGTCGTGGGGTGCTCTGCGTTCTTCTTAAAATTGTTTAAGTCGCCCAGTTTGGTGCAGGAATGCCATCAGTTTCGTCGTATTATCTTCGCTATTAAGGACATCTTGTAGGCTGGTAGAGCTGACGTCGTTTTCTTGGCGTTCTGTCACGTACTTTCGACAGTGGAGAGAAACGTGTCGCAGGTTGATTTCGGTTCCGCAGCACTCGCAGATGGGCGGTGTGTTCTTTGTCAATAGGAAAGAATGTGTCAGCTGAGTGTGACGAATCCTGAGACGTTTTAGCTCATGCTGGTCGGCTGGGTTGGCCTGGTCTATCCACTTGTGCGTGTCGTACTTCACTTCCCTCAATTTTGCGTCTCTAGCTTCGTAGTACTGTTGGTCCCATTGGCCTCGTATCGCTTGTTTCACTGCTCGCAATGCATCTTCATGATATCTTGAATCCACGGGTGCTTCGCCCTTCCTAATTTTAACGCCAGAAGACGACTGGCTGAATACGTAAAAAGAACTATTTCGGCACTGACGTTCGGTATCGAAATCGCTCCCTTTATGGCGTACGCATCTGCCGAGGAGCTGCATGCTTTCGGAAGACTGAACAAATCTGCTTGGCCAGTCGTGCAAAATGCAGCTCCAACGGTGTCTTCTCTTTTCGAACCTTCGCGTCGGTGTAGACCACCGTTGACCTGTGGTATCTGGTCGCAAGCAACTGATGGACGACTGGACGGACTCTATCTGTTGGATCACTTTGCTTTACGTCCCATAGATCAATGCAGTTTAGACAGTTCAGGGAGCTTGTTTACATGGACTTAGAATATTTTCGGCAAGATCTGTTTGAGATTAGGCGCTCTGAACTAACTACGGTTGAAGTAAAATAGCCACGACACCAGTGCTTATTTTTACATCATTTCCTGAATCTAATCGTACAGAATCCGTAAAATGACAACACAAATTTTCGTTTGTGCGGTTTGAATCCGTATAGTACGTTCACACTACAGCTTATATTAATTGATATAGAGTATCTTCACTAAAAAAATCGACACGTTGTTTTTACGTGAAATTTCACGTAACTTCCACCTGAACACGTAACCAAATTTTCTTCAGTAAAATCAAGTGAACATTACGTGCCAGTGAATTATACGTGAAAAATCACGTAACATTTATGTGATTTGCATGTAGATTGTGAATTTACGTGGAAATCACGTAGCTCTTACGTGAATTCGCCGTGTTTATTACTGGTTTTGGCAGTGGACGAAAATTACGTGTGTTTCACGTAGATGTAACGTGTCGATTTTTTTGAGTGTTGATATCAAATGACATGTACATTATTTCCAGTGAAATCTAGATGTACACACTTAAAAATTATTCACGGGCTTGCATTTAACTGATAACTCAGCAAAAAATCGAACGATGCCGAGCAGTGCCTTGAGTTTTCATAAAATATCCATGAGAAGTGAAAATGTTTTTATCCCAGTGTAATGAGGATGTTCACTTTCCCGGTTATCATGGTTACCGCTGTCATTTCTATGCCAACTGCATTTTGTTTGCTGCAATGAATGAAGTCGGCTCTATGTGCGGGTCAAAAACATGCTGTCGCTGTTGTTTTGATTATCAATCGGTAAGCATGAATTTCATCAAATTTTGATGAAATCTGAATATCATCTCTTATGATGATTTTTTATTATCAAGTGATTTTGAATCCTAATCCAAACATGGAACAACCAGGGCCGTCATCATCGTCCCAGCGGAATAGATGCTAGCAATGTTGTGCAAGAATACCCTGGGCAGGCTGCCCTTGCATTTTTCCGATCCTGACGGGTAATTGATATTTATTGTGGTTGATTGAATTTCATTTCTGATATTTTGAAATTCGTTTTGAAAATGAACTTGTTTACATAAATGAATATCAAAGCATTTTGAATTGAACGTTCATTCTTCTGGTTACGTTTGTTGTCATAAGTTATCATTTGATTTTCGCATGGAACTTATAGGTTGTCAATGTTATGTTGCCTCAAAATCCACGCTTTTGAATCTAATGAGCATGACTTTTACCAAGACTGATGCCGAGTCTCAGCATCACTTGAAACTGAAATATCGGGTTACTTCATTATTAAACGGATTCTCGGCATCACTAGGAGCCGAGCACAAACGTTAACCAAACTTCAACCGACCTCAGCTGCCTATCATGCTGAAATATCGGTTTAGCAGTGGTGTATGCCGACGTTCGGTTTTTTATCTGTCAACTCCCATTCGCCATTTTGCTTTCATTCACAAGTGAAGTAAGTTGTATGTTGTTTGTGGAGCGGTGAAAAACACACATTAATTGGCACTACATCAATAACATTGATAGAACCTCGACAATAATTCTACGCCGATTCACCAGGCTCATAGCTGCTTCTCTCCATCCTCGGTTGCGCCCCACGCTCTCCAATTCTTGGCTTACCTGATCCGCCCATCTAGCTAGCTGTATTCCACGCCTTCTTGTAGCAGCCAGCCAGCGGATTTGACGCAAAACCCCATCTTTGCAGGGTATTGCCTATAGGCATGAAATATTCAATATTTTGATGAAAATCGAATTATCGGTTTACATAATAAAGCCGCGATCAAAACCGACACGTCGGCTGTGCGGATCTCGGTTTCAGAAAGCCGAGCCTCGGCATATAATTCTAAGTGTGAACGATTGGGTTTCTAACACCGATGTGGTGTTCTTCTTGCTGGCTTTTTTGGCGCTCATTAAACGAGCTTTTGCTTGCTTCAAAACTAAGTGTTCTAATCGCGCTTCCACGGATTTTAATTATGTGCTTGCTTTGCCAACACCAATGTATGAATTTGTATATTGTGTGGCAACCACAATTATACTCTATGCCCAGGGAAGTTAAGAAATTTTCCAACCCGAAAAATTCCTAAGACCGGTCGGGAATCGAACCCGCCGCTTCCGGCTTGGTAGACTACGCTATCCGAGGCCCCAATGTGGTGTAGCGACCATGGAGTTGTCGCTGGCAATGATATTCCATTCCCCGAAGGTAATTTCGTTTGCACTCGAATACCTCTACTCGGCAGCTCTGCTTATGTGAGTTTCTACCTACGAGTTGAAACACTGCTATGCGTCTATTGGCTTGTAACCTGATGGAAATTAAACACGGTAATCGATTTCGATGCTTACTTCCACCCTGGTGTCAATTCATCCAGTATGTTTTTATTTCCACCATAAAATTTACGAATTTAACGAATTTTCACAGTGCCAAATGTTTGATTGCTATTGAGAAAGTAGTGTATCATTGACGCTAAGGTGGTCGATGGTAACCGTAATAGTTATTTTATAGAAACCAATCCGCAATACCATAGTTAGCTTCGATTTAGTTTACTTGAAAATTTACTATGATTGAAAAGAGGCTAGTTAGTTTAAAAAAATCAGACACCCCTTATAAGAACCATTGATCAACCTCAAGTTTATATTCTCTGCATAATCAACATCGATTGCGATAATCAATGCTCATCTCCTCTCCTCGTAGCATGTCTGAGAAAGAAGCTGTCGACCATGTCGAGGGTGAGGAGCACGATGCCAACTACCAGCCTCCACCACAGAAAACCATCGAGGAAATCATGGCAGCCGACGCAGAGGACGAAAGCTTACGAAAGTACAAAGAAGCCCTGCTAGGGGAGGCTCAATCCGAGAAAATTGTTTTCGGTAAGTTATTTGAAAATAAGGTGGAATGTCCTGGAACTAACGCATCCTTCTACAGACGACTCGGACCCACGGAAGGTTATCGTGAAAAAGCTCTCTCTCCTGGTGGCTGATCGGGATCCCATGGAACTGGACCTTTCCGGCGATGTTTCCAAGCTGAAAAAGAATGTAAGAATTGGACAAAATAATGGCAAATTATATTCCTAATATTATTCCTCTGAACGGTAGGTCTTTGTGATTAAAGAAGGCATCCAGTATAAGATCCGCATAGATTTCGTTGTGCAGAGGGAAATTGTTCATGGTCTGAAATACGTCCAGAAAACCTACAGGATGGGAGTTCCCGGTAAGTCATGCCCCTCGTTGAGCTTTCTTTTGTTTCATTATAATTTAATCCCAGAACAAAAAAAACTACGATAGCTTGGTGTCAGTTTTTACATTGATAATTATTTCAAAATCTTCCAATTTGTTTTATGTCCTTGTTGTTTTTTTTCTGCCTGCTACCAAACTTCCTACTGTGTGTACAACGAACTAATCCATGAAAATTCCCACGGGGACAACCAATTTCTGCTTTGCCAATTATATTATTATAATTTGAATGCAATCCTGAAGCAATTCATGGTAAGCGATACTCAGCTGGGGGGTTTCTAATAGAATTGAGCGTTATTTACTTCTATCTTAGTTTAGTTGTAGTGCTTGCGGCTTTCTCTGATGCACTTTATCCAACGTTAGGGCTTTAATGTAGTCTCGTGCGCATAATTGGATAGCGAATCGATCAATAGAATTTTAAAACTTCTACGGGTAAAAATTATACCAGTTGTTTGATAAGAGATTGGGTGATTTTTTTAGCTGGTTAAAATGACGTAACTTCCGTTATCACTTTGAATCGGTGTTAGGTAGATAACAGGCATTGGCATTATCTTTCTTTGGAACAGTAATCATACGAGACCTCGCTGCTCAAGTAGAAGCGGTATCATATCAATGTTATCATATTGTTTTGTATATGTTGGTGCTTTTGCATACTTGCTCACCTTTTTTCCGTTGGAAGTTTTGAGTTTAAACTGTGAGAATGTTAGGTATAGTTAGAAACTCTCGAAGAAGCGTTTTTCTTGGTGTTCCAAGCCTACCCATTACACCTGCGAAAGGCATTCAATAAAGCGCATTTTAACGGATTCTTATTCTTTAACCAACGTTTCACGACTTGGCGCGTAATTGATGTTAGTATGAATAAGGTTAATGCATTAATTTTTAAGTTTTTAAGCAACAACAAATTACAGTTATTAATTCGAATAATACATTGTTTTACGAATTAATGGTCTTTCTTTTATGTTAAATGTATTCATTTTCGTTTTGATCAGTTATTGCCTATCTTATCATACTATGCTCATACTAATCTTAGCACACAACTTGCATACTTTGCACGTTTACTCTAGTTTTGCATTGCACATTTGAAAGCTTCGATAGACAACTCATTAACATTTTCCGCTGCTCTAAGGGATTAGCTTTGCAAAGTTCTGCACATAATGGTTTATCAATAATAACATGTATACAAAATTTGCTGTAATTTATTCGTCCCGTACCCAAACATCAACGGAACCACAGTGGACAAAATGACCCAGATGGTCGGTTCGTACCCGCCGAAGAAGGAAATCCAAAGCTACACCACCCCGTTCGAGGAGGCCCCGTCGGGAATGATGGCCCGCGGTACCTATTCGGTGTCGTCTCTCTTCACCGATGACGACAAGAACGAGCACCTCAAGTGGGAATGGAGTTTCGAGATTAAAAAAGACTGGCAGTAGAGAATTTATTAAACTATTAAGATGCTTAAACAAACAAGAACAACAATCGCTCTGCATTAAAAAAAAATATCACATTTATATACATACATATTATGCATATACAGAAGAAAACTAAGGGTTAGATGAACTGATAGTAAAAGCAAGCTTTCGATTGGGATTCAGCAAAAGAATCGCGCAAGCACGAACATGATATGGAATGGGTGATTACATAAAAAGAAACCATAAGAACAAAGTCTTCGTGAAAGAGTTTTATCGCTTTAAAATGTAGCCAGTTACATATTATTTCATAGACAATGCAAGGTGAGAACACTAGATCAAGGTGCAGAAAGTTAGAGGTGTCGAATGAACAAAAAAAAAACAAGTAATTAAGCGAGAAGAAAGTTGGCTGTTTCCAAAGTTCGTGTTGTACTAATTTGCTTGTCAGCATAGAAAATCTGGAAGAACAAACAAAAACACGGACAGGACAAAAGGGTAAACGTGATGCTTTAACAGCCACGGTATTATAACTATATGGTATTATCGTTTTTCTTCTACTAAGCGTTATGAAACATTTCTCTGTGGATTTCGTGATTAAGAAACATTTTCCAATTTCTAATGTATTCAACTTTATTGCAGTTTGTGAGAGAGGGGAAAAATACTGCATTTTCGCTTTGTGTCGATGTTTGTTTCCATTTCTGTACGATGTAGTATCATTTCACTAGCAGTGTATAGTTGTTCTGCCAAACGAAAAAAAAGCATGTGCTTAAGAAAGCAATAAAATCGTTAATATACTATTCTACTAACCTATGCGAATGAAAGAAAACAAAGAAAGTATATCCAAAAGTGCTACCTTTTTATAATAAGATTAAGAATTAAATCGAGAGTATGTATCCCAGCTGAGACAAACAAGCGCGTAAATGTGTGCTTACTGGCATATTTAGACAGAACCAATAAAAAATACCTTTTTAAAGCCATTACCTACCACGATAGGAAAAACCTAAGGAAAAGATCAAATATTTCCCAATCCAGAAAAGCTTTGTTCCAATCATTGTGTTTTTGTAGGCGAGTATATTACGTTTTAATCTGATCGACAATGTTAACAATCAACAATTTTTAGTAAACTCAATGCTGCAGTTTTGCAAACCAGAGGTGGCATTTACACGGCACTGTACGACCTTTTTTCTCGATAACTAATTCAACGGTAAGCTTTCTAAATTAGCTTCGTAAATCTTGTTCGTTTTTAAATCAAAATAGTCAGTACGTGTATAAGTTGGTCGAACTTGGAAATCCGCATAATACACGCATTTATAAACAGGAATCAAGTTCTTTAGAAACATTACTGGTCAACAAAAATCAATAACCCTATTTACAATCAACCAATAAGCCATGTATAAGCTAGGAAAAGGAAATAAACCCGCAGATCCCGGAATGAAAAAAAAAGATCGTAATAGAACCAAAAGCGCCAAGATTAAAGCATTGAAAATAAACAAAACAAAACACAGTCAGTTGTGTGCTCAACTTGTTCAAACAAACGATAATTGAGCTGTATTCTATTAGGGTCGTACGTGGATATATCACATCCTTAATGTTGGTAACGTTACGTTTATCAACCTGTGGACCTAGAATAGTCCATAGAGTTTCGATTGGGTTGAGGTCCAGAGACTGAGGTGACCATTCCGACAGGAAAGAAGTAGTAGTTTTGCGAGCGGTGTGCGGTTTTTCTACACCAACTTTCAGCAAGGATACCTCCAAATTTTCGCACGGAATGTAATGTATTTGTTAGCATCCATAATTGATTCGAGCAACTTCCCCAACAACCAAATAACGCGAAGCATCCTCACACTATAATACTGTTTCCTCCGTGCTTCACTATTTTCTGGACATTCTTTTCCAAAAGTTTTCTTAATACCAAATCTTGGATCGCTTCCTCTCTCCAGAAAACTTAAAACGTCAACTATTCGCTGGAGAATGTTGCCGATCGAATAAGAGTTATTGTTTTGTCATGTATGTCAACAATGCAATTTTTGTGCTTTAAATTTGCTGAGATTGCAAATGAACAGGCAAATACATAAACACTTTCAACTAAAGGGTGTTTCGATCAAAATTTGGTCGACCTCAACTCGATGCATTTCCTTTCATCGTTTTTGCACACCCCTCATTTTGAAGATGTGTGCGTGTAGCATCATGCCTCTATATTGATTTTGAGATTAGCACTTCAGTTATCAAAATGTCGTCGAAGGAAGAGAAGCAACGCATCAAAATTTTGCACGTGCATGGCGAAAATCCAAACTACTCTCACGCCAAGTTGGCGGAATTACAAGAAAGTGGTGACTCCAAATCACGACGATAAACAAAACACGTCGGCCAAAGCACGATCGCGAAACTTGTACACGACAATGCTGACGAAGTATGATTGCGTGGTACAGGACGATGAAACTTACGTCAAAGCAGACTTTACACAGCTTCCTGGACAGGAATTTTACACGGCAACCGGACGGGGAAAGGTGGCCGATATTTTCAAGCACATTAAACTGTCAAAGTTCGCGAAGAAATACATTGCGACCGGAACAACTTTATACTTGATTTCTTCCTACCAACAATTCTCCCATCCTACCCCAATCCTGTGGGCAGTGATGCAATATTATTGTACGCTTTTAGTGTGCACTAATAGTGTATCCGACAAAATTCAAAACCTCCATGAGTAGAAATTATGCGAAGCCTGTTCAACTATCCGCTCCTGGTGTATTATGTAAGGTCTGGGTTCTTGAACGCGTTCTTGAATGCCTGAGTTCTTGAACTTGGTGCCATGTCGGCTAATACACCAATAAAATAAAATGGAATACTATTTCAGTACACATTAAGAATAGTGGTATGAAGCTAAATCCGGCCAAAAAAGTGTTTTTTCATTGTGGTGCTCCTTAATTTGAACATTGATAATGCCTGTTGTGTCATACGTATCAGTTCGCTTTGCACAGGTGCAGATCGCCTGCCAAATAAGGTATTTCGATGCAAATTTTGACATTTTCTTCTTCACTTGATATTGTTCTTTCCTTGTATTCTCCCATACGCGGGGTAACGATCTGTGATGATGTTGTTTCGAGAAGGAAATAATTTCTCATCACCATGAGGCTCTAGGAGTAGACAGCATTTTTTTTTTGCTAGAGCAAAGTTGTTAAGAGAAAGTATTGATAGTTCCGTTAGCTCACGGCAGGCTGTGAACATTGAATAGAAGTAGTTTGAAATTGAGCGGAGGGCATTGTGAGGTAGTATTTCGAAACAGGAAACACAAACTTTTGCTAAGCATCCCCATGCGGGGTAGGTCAAGGCATGATCGAATGCACCACCTAGCAGGTCAACGTAACTCGATATAACGTAACTTTTACCTCGATATAACGTAACTTTTTTTTTACCCCTGTTTTTGGCAGTTTAAATTATAAACGTGATTAATCTATCTATATATACACCCTGGGTCCCTGTATATAGATATATTAATTACGTTTATAATTTAATGTGTGCGTATTTCATGCAAAAAATATGAAAAAAAACCGTTTGAAAAAACACATGTTTTATACCCCGACGCTAAATGATGATAAGTCAGAGTTTAAGTGAAACTGTTATGCAGGAAATTTTCTTAGTTTTTGAATGAAAGAAAAAAATCAGCTAAGTAACATAATTTTTGAATGACAGTCAATTTAATACTAACATGTACCAATACATTAAAACTTCAATAACTCTGTAAACTTTGAGATCTGACCATAATCGTAGAATAATTTTTTTCTTCAAATATCATCTCCTATCGCCCTGAAATATTTGCTCTAAGGAACCGAAAACCCTTATGTAAAAATAAATTTCTATCTGTCTATTTGTCTGACCCTTACATACTCGGAAAATCGAACAATTTGTATGCAGAAGTTTTTAAGGCCAGGGAAGGTTCTTATGATGGTTCAAAACCCTCTCCCTTCCTCTCAAATGAAACACAAATTTCTGCATAACTGGAGAACTAATCAAGCAAATGGAACCAAATTTGGCTTGTTTTGGCAGGGTATTTAGGGTATATCATACTGACTCGACTCTGGATCCGCTTTTGTTCGGTAATTGCGGTCGGTTGTCCGGTAATCGTCCGGTTGTTGCGAGTCAGAAAGGCTTCGTTCGTGATTTGAAAATCGATCAACTGTCATTTGCTCAGATGTCAGTTTTTTTTTTTTTTTTTAATTTTAATGTATTGTTTTTCTTTTCAATCCGTTCAGCGTTGAACCACCGAATTGGACGCAGAAGACGAATTTTGTCGCTCGCGAAATTCGAGGTTATCGACCTGAACGAAATAATAAAAAAAATGCCGCGAAGTGGATGTCTTATGTATTTGTCTTATGTTTTATGTATTTGTTTCTCTTATTTTTCAACGAATCCATTTGACCCAGTCCATTTGAAATAAACAGTTCTAGTACAATTCTAGTTCAAAGATAGACTTCAAGTGGCCGTCAACCTATTGCCAAAATTTAAAATGAACCGCTATTATGCCATTTCATGTCCATCGGTTGTAACATCTGTAGTGCAATTGAAGTACGATTGTACGAGGATGGGAAGTACGATTGAAGTAGGAAAAGGGACTTGGCTAATTCAATTGTACTAGGCTCCGCTATCTGGGAAGGTTTGGTGAAAAATCGCTTGTGATGTTGCGTGCAATGCTTCAACATGGTTTGTATATGCAGCATAGGCGTAGCCAGGATTTCAAATAGGGTGGGGTAAGATATATTTTTCCAGAGAGAGAGAGAGAGAGAGAGAGAGAGAGAGAGAATGAGAGAGGGAGAATTACACCGTCTTCAACCAGTGGTTGCACACACTGAACACATAACATTATACAAAGGACAACCCTAGTAGCACACTAGTTGCAAACCAGTAAAATTAACTTCAATGTGACTCCCATAGTCACAATATTGTTGCTGCAACTAATTATGACGGTTTGGTGTTGCTTGGGAACACAACGCTCGGTGAACCAGGAAATTTTATTTTCAAGTTCCATCTGTCATGTGTCGAATTATTCACTTTACAGTCGTGTTGGATTTTTGTACAGGATAACCACCGAGTTTGTTCACAGTTTGTACTTAAAATATACTTTTCCTCCACGACCCACTCACCCACACTGAAAATTAAATTTCGTTTTTATTACGAATTCGTTGTATTTCGATTTGTACTAATCAAAAAGCAACCATTGTAATCAATGCCACACGCGTAACTGTCTAAAACACGAAGCATTTATTACAGAAAACATTCGTGCATTGTACAAAAACAATATAAACTGCTAGGAATATGTTGTTATCAATAAAAAAGAAACGTTTCTCTGGTGGTAGCATGATTGACTGACAGACCTTCTATATCAACTCAGTATGTAATTGAAAAAAAAAATCAATGATTCCAGCGCACCCGAGCAGACATAACAACATGTATGAGTACGATTGAAGAGAAGCAGTAATTCATGAAATTCATTTCGTGCATTGTACAAAGAGGTGTAATGATAACATTTCACCAGATGAGAAGCATTAAGAATGTTTCATACAAGTTACAAGACATTTGTTCTATGAACAAAAACCCATGTTCACGAAAATAAATCTTTTGTGTATATATTGACAAAGCAACACCGTAAATACACCGTTTTTCTCCCATAGAAACAGAAAAAAATGATTGAGATAGCAAAAAACAAAAAAACGACTACATAATGAAGAAGTACAAAGTTTACAAAATTCTCAAAAAAAAATTGGCCAACAAGGTGGAATGTGTAAGAAACTTAAATGATATTCCGTGAAAACAATTTAACATGTTTTGTTGTTAATTTATAGCAAAACGAAAGCGTTCTAAGAATCTTCGATACCCACAGGTTGACTAAGCTCTCTGCATCTGGTTTTTGTAGAAACGACAGCACCAATGACCGGTAAGCCAAGAAATGTTACAAGCTCAAGCAAAACAAAATCCAGATGGCTGGAATAGGGGAATTCGGAAGCCGTGGTTCTGTGGAAACAATCACAAAACGCAACGGAACTCGCTTACTGAAAATTAGTGCCGAAAAATTGTTCAGCAATATTTCTGTTGTCGAACAATACAAAAAGGCTTTGCTGCACAGATTCGGGATGAAGATTTGTCTCCTTGTCAAATGCTGACGAAAGTGGGCTGTTTTCAAGAGACGCCAAATCAACAAAGAGTGGATCACGTTCATGCCTTGCAGCAGCATGGATGGGTCGCTCAAATTACCATTAATGTTGATTGAAAAGTCTCACAGATCTCGAGCACTCAAAAATCTTATGGATTTGCCTGTATACTACAGGGCATGCAAAAGCGCTTGGATGGCAAAGGAGCTCTTTAAAACGTGTTTTTTGGGGAATTCGTTCCAAAAGTGACCACCTTTCTCAAGTCGTAAGGACTTCCCCTAAGAGCCACCCTTGTGTTGGCCAATTGAAACAGCTCATTAAAATGCAGATGAGTTGAAAACGACCGATGGATCAATTTTTACCATCCATTTATGCTTACTGGCAACCATGGACCATTTTGACTTTTAATCTACACACATTCATTCATAATCTGAAGCACATCAGCCAGAGGGGAACGAAACAGTGAGAAAACATACAATTGATTCGAGTATGTGGTGCCAGATATAAATATAATCTTTTATGCGGTTATGAGTGTGTTTGAAGTATGTCGGATTGTATTGTAGGTGCTAACACATGGTGGCCGAGAGACTTAACAGAAATCAAAAGTAGGTTTATTTTTATGTATACAACATTAAAAGAATACTGCTAAAAGTAGTATTCTAAGATAAAAAGATAATATGAGGAAAACATATTTAAAATATTAAAGAACTTGAAGAATCAATAAAAAAAAATTAAAACAGATGTAAGAAGGGCTGGAACACCCTGCTGGGTGAATAACATTAATTTAGTGTTAATTCTTTTATAGAAAAAAAGCCTAAAACAAAAATTCTTGGAAAAAATTTTGCTTCGATATAACGTATGATTGGTATTAAGAAGAAAGGGTCGGGCTTTTGGATTTGGTAAAGAAATACAGTGAAATAAAGATACCTGAAACAAGATTATACATTGTACTTTATTCCCTGAATACATCATGATAATCGGTTGAGGGACTTGTTTTTGAGGACGAGTTTAAAGTGATGTAATTTAACTGTGGACACCCTTTACATTCATGATGCTATATCTCGAGACCATTAATATCTGCAAAAAGGGCGGTCTCCAGCAAAAGGGCGGTCTCCAGCAAAATGCACAATTGTCTATAATCACTAGCGCCACGTAGCGGTGGAATTCCTAACAAACATATAGTATGAATGTTCCTGTATTTATGCTGGGTGATGCTAAACTTTTTGGGGGGTAATGCAATATTCAACTGAGTGTTGCAATACTTTTCCAAGCGAGTCCGTACTTATGACGGGAAGTGTACGCCCATTTTGGTTGTCTGGGATATCATTTTGGATCTTTGTTAATATATATTTAAAATATATCAAAATATCAATAATTACCATTTACTTGCGTTTTAAATGATTCTAGAACAATAAAAGATACAACTTTTGTACTGCATTTGGAATGTTTTATATTATTGCATATTATATTTGAAAACTGGAGATATGTTATTCTTTTAAATTGAGTAAAACACATTTGAAAAGGGCGTAATTTTATGAGAAAATCGCTAACGGTTGAAGAAGTTGCAAGATTTATAGGTCAAAACTTATATCTTTTTAAGTCCTAAACACCATCTGTAGGCCACTTTGTTGGCAAATATGAAATAAAAAAGTAAGAGCAAATAACTTGTTTTATTTTTTGTAGGGACACTCTAAGTTATTTAGGAAAATTGTTATAAATCGGTTTATTCAAAAATTACAAAAATGTTTTGTTGGCAATGTTGCTTGAAATTAGCTAGATTGCAATTTTCCAAAGAATTTATACCTTTGCTTCAGCAAATAAAACAATAAGTTTTATATATCAACAAACATAAAAATCTACAAACACTACTTGATGTACACACTTAGATTTTTTTACAGAAATCTGTAAATATTTACCGAATTCACAACAGCTGAACGGTTGAACTCTGTAAAATTTCACCGAAATCCGTTAAATCGGATTACCGAACGTTCAGCTGTTGAGAATTCAGTAAAATTTTACAAATTTCCGTATAAAAATCTAAGTGTGTACTCAATTAGGCACTTCGCAGTATGATCAATTAGATCCTAAAGCGCAATACTTGCTTCAGACGGTTTTATGCGATTACCTGTAGTAATTTTAGGATTTATTACGATGTCAAACATTGCCAAAGTTTTTTTGCTTCTACTATATTGTTGTACGACGTGTATAGATAAATACTGCACCATGGAAGTAATTCGTACGTGCATGTATTGTGCCTTG
Source organism: Aedes japonicus (assembly GCA_034211315.2). Taxonomy (NCBI): domain Eukaryota; kingdom Metazoa; phylum Arthropoda; class Insecta; order Diptera; family Culicidae; genus Aedes; species Aedes japonicus. The sequence continues at coordinate 97,648 of JASCZW010001543.1, read as the reverse complement.
CTGAAATCATTACTTTTTTGTGAGACATTATTATCATGACTGGTTTCAGATAAAAATGAGTCTGCAAGATCTGATTCTGGATTTTTCGCAATTTTTTCTAATGCCTTTCCAGAATGACGACGTCCTTCTGCCCTTGCACTTGACGCCGCGGCCTTCGGTGTTAAATTATGATTTTATTTGCCGCCGGCGGTTCTGCTGCGTTCTATAGCTTTTGGAGAATGGTTTTAGCTTCCTTTTCCACGAAGTTTTTGTAGAATTAACTGCGAAAGTCACATTTTCGCGCAGCCAATTATCACTCGTTTTTGTAGCCGGTAGCTGCTCACCGTTTGATTTCTTCAACAAGTTATAACTAGAGTATCTGTGTTTCTTTCCGAAAACTAACTACGAAACAGCACTTCTAACTGAAAACCTTTAAGCTACTACGATCAAACATCAAAAAAATCCAATAGTAATTACTCATCCATAGTATTGGAAGTAGAGACCTTCATCAGGACAGTATTCCTTAGATAACTTATGGTGTCCCTACAAAAAAAACAAGTTTTTTGCTCAACTTTTTTATTTCAAATTTGCCAACAAAGTGGCCTCCACATAGTTTTTAGAATTTAAAAAGATGTAACTTTTGACCTAGAAATCTTGCCAATGTCTTTAACCGTTAGCGAGTTATTCACGATTTTCTCATAAAATTACGCCCTTTTCAAATGTATTTTACTTAATTTAAAAAAAATAACCTATCTCCAGTTTTCAAATATAATATGCAATAATATAAAACCTTTTAAATGCATTTGAGAAATATTTTTTTGTCTGCCCCAACCAGAGAGATCAACATTTGAAAATGTCCTATTGTTTTACAAAAACCATAATAACTTTTGTTTTACATACGATAGCGACGATTTCAGTACATCAAAAGTTGTATCTTTTATTGTTCCAGAATCAATGGGAACGTAGCTTTGCTGAAAAATTTGAAATAAAAAAGTTAGAGCAAAATCACTGATTTTTATTGGGACACCCTAAGGTACGTAGGAAAAATTGCTCTTAATATATCATTTCAAAAGCGACAGAAAAATGTATACAACCAAAGTTGCTTAGAATTGGTTCATCTACAACTTTTTTCAAGAATATATACCTTTATTTCTGCAAATTAAAAAGTTAGATTTTCGATTTATCTGAAAACAAGAACCGCCCTAGTTTTCATTCATACCGAAAGAAGGGCCTCAAACAAGATGCAGAAAACAACTTTGCTCCAAAACTTCAAACTTAGGCTGAAAACGTATCTTTCCAGCTAAATTCGTATTCTGGAACACTGTGCGTTGGTAGCGCAGCTTCCAGGTACTGCGCGTCTTCCTGAGTAACAGCGATTTCTCGTAGAATCTCAACGATCGTAAGCGATTTCTGACTTCGACAGGCATTGTACACCATTGATAGCTTTGACCGCATGCATTCTGAAATTAAATAGTGGTCCGCATCCATTTTCGAAATGCGGTAGGTGCAAACGTCCTTTCTTAGCTCAGTCAGACAATCATATTGATACAAACATGGTACCTATCTTCAAAAGCTCTCAATTCATAACTGTTGACGTGTTTTAGAGCACTAAGAGCATCTTCAACGGCGAATCGTAGATTGCATTTATTTTTTATACCAAACGCAAAAACTTAGCCGGTGTTGTTAATTTTGTTTTATACTGGAGATCTATTTTGCATCATTTTAAAACTGGTATATGCTTTGATCTATTCTTGCAGCAATTTTCAACAAGGAAAATAACGTTCGAAAACACTACACGCTACTTGATAATATCAATTATTGAGTAAAATTTGAGCTATTACTAAACAATAACTCAATTTTATTGAGTATATTCTGAGGTATATTTGTCAGCCGAAAAGTAACCGTGTTTGCGGCGTGTGATGCCGGCGGTGGACAAAAAGTGATGCTGAATTGTCTTTTCGCTTCATTCCCAAATAACGAATGCTTGTCTTTTTTTTACAGCACTGCATTTTCCGGAAAACGCTGACTAGATCGAAATGCGGAGGTTCCGAGATTCCGAATAGTATTTCGTAAATGAAAAGTAATGAAGTCTTCAAAGTAAACATTCTGTTTATTGATAGATTGGTCATGATAATCACATGCAAATAGCTCATACAGATACATTTTGGAGAAGCCTCTAGTTGACTCTAGTTGTCGCATAATGTCCAGGAACGCCTCCCTTGGCATGCGGGAACGCAGAAAGTGCTTCTCGTTGTAGGCTTGCGTGTAGCTAAAATAGACCTGGAACAGCTTCTGATGACCGGAACGAAAATCACGGTCGACGTTGGGGCGTCATCCAGGATGTGACCCTCTCCGTTTCAACGCTTGTTTATCCGCTGCCAAACTACAAATCAGCATTATCTAATATCGTTTTAATAAAATGCATGCATTCACACACTCATCTTCAGCCAAAAAAAAGAACAAATATTCCTTGTCGTCAGCTTACGACGCTCTACTGGCATTAAAAATTATTTGGTCAAACCAATAATGGCAAAATGTTTGTGAAAAATCTGCGATCCCTGAAAAAAAAAAAAACTTCTGATCTCTGATCTTGAATGATCGACAGGATGACAGGTGTTGGCGGATTTAACAACAACAAATACAAGACCGGTGCGGGGAACGCAAAGTTGATCTATTTTAGCTAGTTCTATTCAAGTTTCGCTGATGCAAATCAGGTATAAAGTTGATCTAAAAATAGACCGCCGCTGAAGATGCCCTAAGTTGAGAGCAACCAATAAGCAAAGTGTGAAAGCAATGATCTTGAAATGCTATGAGGGAAGATGCGAACGAAGAAGAATTCATCGTCGATTAGAACGCGGTCGATTTGATTTTCTGTTCGGTTGAAGCTTAATCGAGGCAAATATTTCATTGGGTGCTATCTAACATTGATTGATTCTTTAGCCAACTCTCTCTTTGTATCTTCACAGCCATGAGCCACCCTTTTTAAAACACAACTCGGTAGAGGAAGCTATTATTCCTGGAGCAACAATATAATAGGTCCTAAGAACATTTTTAAACAAAGCCTTCTAAGCCCCTTACTTGCAAAGCTTTGGGGCTCCAACGCAAATCAATATCATCATCGTGAAGTGAAAAATTAACATTATGCACGATATCAGACTTATGATTGGAATCCTATTTAGTTCTCATTGTAATATCAACAGCAAAATTCGAATTGCTTAAATTTTGGCAATCAATGCTCGGGTATTATACAGGATTATTATACGGTCCTCCCAGTATTAAGGGCCACCCAGTATTGTGGGTCAGTCGATGATTTGTTTTATTTTTCACCATTAACTATATTTTTTATGGCTTATTCGATTTGATTGCAATAAGTTACTGAATTTTGTTATGAACACAAAACTAACGACTGGCCCATAATAGTGGGGTAGTAGTTTTAATATTGTTCTTATTCAAATTTACATTTTGCAGGATAAGCTTATCTAAGCCTTATAATTGCTTATTTTTCAACCAACCTTTGAATTTGACCTCCGTGAACTTTTGATAGGGGGCCGTAGCATATATTTCGTACATTTATCAGCAATCTTGAGCAGTCGATAAATTATTCCACGCACTTCTAACCTCTGCCAACCGTTTGCTACCGCTTCCGAAAACGGTGTCGGTGTGCTGAAGAAAGCCCGTAGCTCAAATTTGCAGTCGTCGCCTGGAATTAAGGAGGAAATGAACCACAATGAAGTCCCAATTATAATCACCTCACACGCATTTGGAACGATGTCAAAATGTGAATATCGCGTGGAGCGCTGTTTGGCGGGGGTGAGTTTTCACCTGTAGCTAACAGAAATCGAGGTGCTTATCACGGTTGTTTCGGCTTCCGGTGTAGGTTTCCAAGGGGCGGGTGGTCTGGTAGAGCAATAGTCGCATACTTCCGAAGGCAGTTCCAGTTTGATTGGTCCGACAGTCTTCATTTGCCATTTTTTTTCTCGTTGATTAAGGAATTACCCAAAGCCTAGATGGTGCGTATTGGTATTCATAAATGAGTGAATTTATACTTCTTGAATAGTGACCTAATTTAGCGCAATTATCATAAAATCAGGATCAAGAAAAGAAACGTTGGACAACTGCGTTTACCATCGAGCTGTACCTTTCAGTAATCTGCATTCGTTGTGGGTAATGTTGGCATATTTCTTGCGAGTCGCATCGATATAAAAAGAACGGTAAAGAACTGATAAGATCGTAAAATTGTAATTTGGTTCGACGTTGTCGATGGTAAATGATCCCTCGGGCTTTATTTGAGGTGTAGTAAAGCGAATGTGAGGCACACAGAAATAAAGAACACCAACACAAACTATTGAAGATGGGGTGCATATTTCACGATGTTTAGCAAACTATTAATCTAGCGTTTGCTTGTATCTTCAGATTACCGCACTTGGATCATTACTAAAAATCGACATTAGAACGTGTCCATAAATCGAAAGGTGCCCTCCAAAAGCAACAAACACTTTCTACGCGTATCAATAAAACCGAGTTATGAAGCATGTACTCTGTAGAAAGATGTAAATTATAACGACAAAATTGACCCAACTATCGGACGTTCAGTATAATCGACCATCGCTGACTTCTTGGAACTGGTTCATAACATCCGGAAGCCTGATGTTTCCACGAAATGTTTAACGATTCCGCCGCATGGTACCACATTTATTCATTTCACCAACTAACAATAAATTTTCCCCGCATGAATATTCATATTTTCATCTGTATTTCCGCTGGCTAACGAATAAAAAAATAACAGTGACAACAACAATCAAATTATTCCTTTAATCACCAATGCGGTTGTTGAGGAAAAATCCTGCAGATAAGCAACAATTCAGCCGACACTCTCTAGAACAGCAGAATAACAATTTCACACCTAGTTATGCCATAATTCTTTGGGGGATAAATTGACCATTGGCATGCGATGTTTCCCGGTTGTGAGTCATCATCTGCGTTGTTAGAGAAATACAAACATATCGAAGTAGATTTTTTAAACATCTGTGTTTTGACTTTATTATCGAAAGCATTTGTTTTGAATTTCAATGCACTATCTGCGGCAATGCTGAGCTACTATCTAGCAATTTTTATTTGCCTAATAAAAACGTACGTACGTCCAAGAATAATTTAAGGATTATATATTTGATAACATTAACCATAATATGTGTACTATTCTTCATATGAGGGATGAGAGGAAACAGTGCTCTTAGATTCCATCCTGTTCCCAGTGGACCTTGATAAAGTTGATCAATCCATTGGTGGAAGAATCGTGAGAGGTAGTTTTGTTTGGATCAGCCAAATCGCCTTCGATGGCCTTGGCCAACGCCTTGCCCAGTTCGACGCCCCACTGATCAAACGAGTTCACGTCCCAAATGACGCCCTGGGTGAAGATCTTGTGTTCATACATGGCAATCAGTGCTCCCAGCACGAATGGGGTAATCTTTTTAACCAGAATCGAATTCGTCGGACGATTACCGGTGAACACTTTGTGAGGCAGCAGTTGTTCCAGCTTCTCTCCGGACATGCCAGCCTTCTCCAGTTCGGCACGGGCCTGGTCTTCCGTTTTGCCCATCATAAGTGCTTCCGTCTGGGCCAGGTAGTTGGCTAGCAGGATCTTGTGCATGCCTCCATTTTCCACCGGGTTGTGAGTGAAGACTGGAGCAATAAAGTCGCACGGAATCAGACGGGTACCCTGTGGATAAAAAATAAAACTGTAATTAAATTTAATGTAACAGCCAATTTCATACAGAATGACCTTTTAATGACATTTCCCTCTATCTTAAGATACATGTTCACGCCGTGTTATGTTTCCTTTAAATACCACAAACAGCGTCCATTTAGCACTATCTTTAATAGAGATGATAGTGACTCCGCAATGGCAACCACAGTTACATAGTTAGTTCACCCAGCGAACATGCCATTTTTCACTTTCATAATTCTGCTCTCGTTCTGTCAGGTTTAGGGCAAACATTTCAATTCATTACCACTACAGGACAGGGGCACGCGATGGTAATCTCCAACTAGCGAGGGTTGAAATTAACATAAAACCATTCGAGATTTCCTCACTTGCCAGCTCGCTGAAAATAACAACCTTAAAGAAGGTACAATGTTTCAGCTAGTGGGTGGAAGTCCTTAAGAAAGTTAAAATTCACTGCTTTCCTAATCATGCGAGTTTTATGTGGCACTACTACCTCGGCAGTCAATCGCTACCTCCATCGTCTGAGTCGATTGCTGGCTGACCGATGGTGTGATTGTGATAATGTATCGTACTTTCGCACGCTTGGCGATTCCCAGGTTGGCAACCAGGCCTAATGAACACACGTCACCCTCGTCATCGCCACCATCAAGAGAGGTGATTAAGCACCCCTCCCACTCACCACACACATTAAGTCGATGGGAAGTAAAACCCACTTTTAAGACCGGACGTAACCTCAAACCTCCCGCTGGTTTAAACAGTGACGGATCGTCCCCGAAAAAAAGTGCCTACTCTCGCATGAAAGCAAACCATAAATGTAATCAAAACTCTGCTCGAGCGTGGTGTACAAATTGAACAATTCACATAGAAGGTGAAAAGGTCAGCCTCAGCCATTTACATTTTGGCCGATTGTAGGCACCTCGGTGCGAGTCCGAAGTAATCACTAATCACGAGCTCCGGTGTTCCGTCCGACCGTGAAGTGACTGCGAGCTAACTGTTCCATATACTTATTCAGATTGTACGGAAAATATCCTCCGATATTTACATTTCGAACCGATTTATGATAGACCTAACAATATCGTTGCAATAAATTCACGTACCCGTGCTGATTAGAACTACCAACACGTACCTTCACCCATGGAATCATGTTCTAAGGATATAAACATCACATTGAATTTTATTCAGCACAATTGGATTGTGGTACATGGCATCTTTTGACATGGCAACTCTTTTATTCAAGACTCTTGTGGAAAAGTCTAGAATATTAATTTTTTATAGAAGAGTCGGGTTGTCGTTTGAATTTACTACCACGAGCGTATAAGCGGCACCCTTCGTTTGTCGATACGCACAAGTAATAGCACTTATTCTTGAGCATTAAATCCGTTCTACATCAATTTCCGTTCCAATACGTTGCAACGCTATCGAGGAATCCATATAAAGTAAAATTGAGATTAAGGACACACGGGATCAAGTCCCTATCACTTCGAAGTTTTCTGAGCACAAACCTCAAATAAAGATTGGACTCGGAAAAAATGCTACACTTTGTTTTGTGTGTAACTTTTTATCGCGTGGGTAAAAATTAATGAAATTTTGGGTAATACTAGTTTAGAGTGTTATGTTTATGTGTGAAAAATCGTGATCTGTCAAGTAGTTTTCAAGATGCATTCGAAACATGATCGGTGATCGATAATCCTGGTCAGTCGCACAGATGGATCGGCAAAAGGCTTGGAATCCACCATTCCACCGTGTCCCGCGTTGTAAAGATGTTCCAGGAGACGTAGACTATCGAGCAGCGCGCTGGAAGCGACCGAAAATCGAAAACGGAATACCCAGAGAAGTCGCGGAAGATAAGGCAGTACTTTAAGAATAACCCAAACTTTTCCACTCGAGGCGTGGCCAAAAAGGTCAATTTGTCAAAGTGGTTCGTCCAGCAGACCACGAAGCGGGCTGGGCTACGTGTTTTTAAGGTCAGGATGGCGCCAAACTGGACTGACAAGCAAAACACGGTGGCCAAATTGCGTGCGCGGAAGCTGTACCGTGAGTGGCTGGTCAAGCCAGGCTGTCTCGTCATGGACGACGAGACATATATCAAGGCAGACCCCAAACAAATCCCCGGTCTCGTTTTTTTTGTCGGTATGTCCCGCATGGAGGTTCCGGAAAAGTTCCGGAAGAGAAAGATGGACAAATTCGCGAAGAAGTACCTGTTGTGGCAGGCGATCTGCGAGTGCGGACGGTACAGCAAGCCGTTCGTTGCAACCGGCACCATAAACGGCAGATTTATCGAGAGGAATGCTTGCTGCCCTTCCTCCGCTCTCACCGTGGTCCAACGCTGTTCTGGCCGGATCTCGCTTCGTGCCATTACGCCAAGCCTGTAATGGATTTGTACAAAGCGAAGGGCGTTAATGTGGTCCCGAAGGAGGCGAACCCGCCAAATACACCAGAACTTCGTCCGATCGAATAGTTTTGGGCGATAATGAAGAAGAAGTTGAAGAAAAGCGGAAAAACATTCAAAACCAACTACCTTTGCTTATCTTCGACAGATACGCGTATTTCGTCTACAATGTGCAGACTTCTTCAGTGTCTCGTACTAATAACTCGACTGGGGTCGAGTTATTAGTACGAGACACTGAAGAAGTCTGCACATTGTAGACGAAATACGCGTATCTGTCGAAGATAAGCAAAGGTAGTTGGAATTAAATGGAAGATACTAATTCTTCTTCTAATTTCTAGTTACAGGTATTCCACTAAACAGCTCAAAACCCTCTAGGATTCAAAACCAATGAAGCTTTGAAGAAAAACTGGGAGAAATTGTGTAAGGAAGATAGACAAAGCATCGCGTTATTATTTAATCCCGTAGTTATTTAATCCCTGAAAATTTGAGAAGTATCCGATTAAAATGAATTTTTGGTGATCATTTTTGTATGTCCCATTTTTTCCGAGTCCAGTCTTTACTATTAGGACTTCCGGCGTAAAATTTTCAAGAATTGTTTGCTCCACTGAAGCATCCATTGGTTAGCAATTTCAGCGTTGTTTGTTTTGTTTGTGATGTTTGGTCTCAACAATCGTGAAGTGATCATTAGCCTAACCTTTCTACCGCACCGACAGTATGCTTCAACATATAGGCCCTACGAAAGGGCTTTTTTTTCCTCTGTTCGGGACATAAACCACTGCGACCAGTAATTTGATCTATTGTAGTATATCCCGTAGCCTTTTTTTAGTGCATGTCGAGTTACTTCATCACTATTGAGAAATGATGAAGTATTCGGTGTTGTTACAGTTGTCATTGTTTGTTTTGTTGGCAATGAATCAGGTTTAATTGAAAGTTTCCGCTGTTTAAACCCTTTGTGAGCGACAGCACTCTTCAAAGGCGCGCCCCTTTATCAGTCAAAACCGGATTCATTGCAAACAAAACAAACGATAACTCCGATAGTGACCATGCATCAGAACCCTAGTCATAACCAATTCAAACTATAGAACATCAAATAGAAAATAAGAATTCACATAAATGAAGACTAACCATGTTTTCTTTATTCCAAGCTCATCCTCGGTGGCGCAACCCGAGTATTGTCACTTTTCACAAGACAAAATGTAATAAGGCCACGTTCCTTTGACTACAAAAACAAATATGTTCCCAAGTTTGAATTAATTCGGAATAGGGTTCGGTGGTAGATCTGATACCCCGTAACGCACCACGAAAAGGCGATCTACATGCGTTACGGGTTTACGAAAGGGCTTACTTTAGATCGATTCAAGAAACATTTGGTTGATATTTGGGACCAAATTCCTCAGAAAACCGTGCGTGCCAGCTGCGATGGGTGTACAAAGCGTTTGCGCATAGTTATCAAGGAAAACGGCGAGAGATTCGAATTGAATTACTTTGGTATATTTCTTTAACATGTATCTTTCAAATGAAAAATAAATGGTATGATTCAGTTGATTTGTTTTGCTGTAACCCTATTTTGTTTTAGTGACACCTATTGTGAGACACCCTGTAAAAATATTTTTACTACACAAAAAAAATCATTTTACCCGACTGTGCCCATCTTTAAAACTACCATGAAATTTCAATTTACTACGTTTATGGTAAAACCTTCAACACTTGTGGTATATATGACAGACCTCATATTGATATCAACCGCACCATGGTTGATCTAATCGCAGGCATGGTAAAATCAGACGCATTTATTGTCAGCTGAAAATTGTTGGTGATTGCGCTTAATTTAACCCTCGAAATTGTAGTTTCTACTGCGGCTTTTTTTTGCGTGTTAGTTATCCAGACAACAGGCCATAGCTAAGAACAAAGAAAAAAATATGTCCCTAATATTGGGTCCGCGGTTTACTTCTTTAATCGGTGTTATTTTAACTGTGTGAACTGTTAATTTATAACGTGTGAATATTGTCTGTACATCTACGCTGCATTATTCAGTTTATCGGTTCAATTTAGCCAAATTTTGATCATCTGAAGATCATGGTGATATTCTGTTCAGTTTAACCAGTGCACAGTGATCCAGAATACGAATTTAGATGGAAAGATACATTTTCAGCCTATGCACAGTGGTCAAGATCAGATGAAAACTAAGGAAAAAATCTGTAAATTTGGTCGCTTTTAAGCGCGGCTTGTAAACAAGGCCATTTACGCTTGGAAATTGTCTGGGAAATCGAACGGAACTGGTTTCAATCACCGCACGGATATGGTTGTGGAGTTATAGAGCTTATTTTACCCCACTGACCCTTATATTATTGAATAATTTATAGATATCTTTGCACGGAGAGGCTCAAGATCAACAAAATAGTGCTAATTCCATTTGAAATTTTCTGAAAAAGCTAATAAAAGCTGTTTCAACTACCGCACGGCTCTGTGAACGAAGATATGGCTGGTTTTACCCCACGTCCCCTTGTATTCTTGAATATTTTATAGATATCTGTTCACGGAGAGCTTCAAGATCAACCAAATATGGCAAATGCTATGCACGGCTCTGTGAACGAAGATATGGCTGGTTTTACAGCACTTCTCCTTGAATTCTGGAATAGTTTATAGATTTCTTTGCTTGAAGTGGCTCAAGATCAACCAAATAAGGCTAATCTTAGGTAAAATTTCCTGAAAAATCGAATATACGTTATTTCATTTACCGCACGGCTCTGTGAACAAAGATATGGCTGATTTTACTCCACTTCCCCTTATATATATATATATATATATATATATATATATATATATATATATATATATATATATATATATATGTATATATATATATATATATATATATATATATATATATATATATATATATATATATATATATATATATATATATATATATATATATATATATATATATATATATATATATATATATATATATATATGTGATATAATATTCTATAAATATCTTTGCTCGGAGTCGCTCAAAATCAACAAAATAGGACTAGTCCTTTATGAAATTTCCTGGAAAATCGAAAAGAAGTTGATTCAACAACCAGACGCCTCTGTGAACAAAGAAATCGCTGATTTCACCCCAGTTTAGTAGAATTATTTATCCCAAAACTATAAGAGGAAGGGGGATAAAATCGGCTAAAACAACCTCTATTCGGTTCTCGAGCGACTGCGAGCAAAGATATCTATAAATTATTCAATAATATAAGGGTAAGTGGGGTTAAATTAGCTATATCTTCGTTCACAGAGCAGTGCGGTAGATGAAATAACTTTTATTCGATTCTCCAAAAAAAAACTTCATAGGGCTAGTCTTACTTGGTTGATCTTGAGCGACTTCGAGCATAGATATCTATGAACTATTCAAGTGCACAAGTGAAAGTGGGGTAAAACCAGTCATATCTTCGTTCACAGGGCCGTGCAGTAGTTGAAACCGCTTTTATTAGATTTTCCAGGAATTTTCACATGGGACTAGCACTAGTTTGTTGATCTTGAGCCTCTCCGTGCAAAGGTATCTATAAATTATTTAATAATATAAGGGAAAGTGGGGTAAAATCAGCCATATCTTCGTCCACAGAGCCGTGCGGTGGTTGAAACAACCTCTATTTTATTTCTCCAGAAATTTCACATGGGACTAATCCTATTTAGTTGATTTTGAGCGACTCCGTGCAAAGATATCTATAAATTCTTCAATAATAAGAGGGGAAGTTGGGGTAAAGTCAGCCATATCTTTGATCACAGAGCCGTGCGGTAGATGAAATAACTTTTATTCAATTTTTCAGAAAATTTTACATAGCTTTAGTCATATTTGGTTGATATTGAGCTACTCCGAGCAAAGATATCTATAAACTATTCAAGAATACAAAGGGAAGTGGGGTAAAACCAGCCATATCTTCATTCACACATTGTGGTAGTTGTAACAGCTTCTATACGATTTTTCAGAAAATTTAACATTGGACTAGCACTATTTTATGATCTTGAGCCTCTCCGTGCAATGTTGTCAATAAATTGTTCAAGAATATGAAGGGAAGTTGGGTAAAGTAATCTCTATAACTCCACAACCATATCCGTGCGGTGATTGAAACCAGTTTCATTCGATTTCCCAGACAATTTCCAAGCGTAAATGACCTTGTTTACAAGCCGCGCTTAAAAGCGACAAAAGTTACAGATTTTTTCTTTAGTTTTCATCAGTTCTTGACCACTGTGCTATGTTTGAAGTTTTGGAGAGAAGTTATCTTCTACAAAGTTGTTTCTATTAACAAGGCGCTTCTTTTGGTGTGAATGAAAACTAGGATGGTCCTTAACGGGTGTCCACTAAATAATGAGAACGAAAAGAATGGGTCAGGAAAAAAATACCAGTGAAGTTTTGTTCAAACTGATTTATTTTATTAAAAGGGTCAACTTAAATCTTCAAACGGCGCAGCTTAGTCGTTATGCTGGAACATGAACGTTGGACGGCAGCCACATCGATTTTTCGGATGCAGCTTTTGATCCTGTTGGTAAGTTGCTTGGTGTTCTTGGCCTTCCAATTATCCTTGTATACCATGGAGCTCAAAAGACCGAAGAAATCCTCGATAGGACGGCACTGTGGCAAATTTGTCGGATTCCGGTCTTTTGGGACATATGGTATATTTTGGCTCTCCAAAAACGTTAGCGTTTTTTTTGCGTAGTGCGATGATGCCTTGTCCGGCCAAAACACGTATTTGCCATCCGAGTGATGTTGTTTAAGAAATAGGATGAGTATTTTCTGCAAACACTCTCTTTGGTACACCTCCTGGTTGATGGCCAAACCGCTTGGTTTGAACCACGGCTTCGAAATACCCTTATCGGATATTACGATGTATAACATAACCTTCGATTCAAATTTGTGCTTGAACTTATACATTACTTTTGGAGGAGTAGTAGATTTGTCCTTAGTGTAGAATCGGTCGTTTCCCGGTATCTGAGACTTCGAAAGAGGAAAGTAGCTTTCGTCGTCCAGAACGAAAGATTTTCCGCCGTAATTCCGAGTCATCCTGCGGCATTGGGATTTCACGGTTTGAATCTGCTCATCTGTGTACTCTGGGGATCTGGTTTTCTTTCTACACACTATTCCTTCTTTCTTTAGCGTCTTGCAGATGAGTGACTTCGAACAATGGAACTTTCGGGCTGCTTCCCGTTGACTTACCGAATCCTTGTTGATGAACATGCTGCGCAGCGAGCGGAGCGTTTTCTCATTCATTATTTTCGCTGGACGGCCGCAACCTTTCTTCCGGGTTACTCTCATGCATGCCAGGATACGGTATACGGTAGATACCGGAACTTTTTCACGACAAAAATGGTCCACCGTGTATTTTTTTCCACGATCTTCGTTCGCTTGAAAGAATTGTACAACGCGCGCGCGCAGTTCTTCCTGTTTCGACGGCATGCTGAACACGACTGAACATGTTAGAGTGAAATAAGAGTGTATGAAAATTTTCTGGAGAGTGCAACGATTCATTCATCTAAAGTGACATTTCTATGCGGCCGTTTTTGTTCTGATGGAAAAGTATTGAAATCATTCTCATTTTTTAGTGGACACCCGTTATTTTCAGAGAAATCGAAAATTTTACTTTTTTTTTTTCGGAAAAGTTGTAGAATAAATAATTTTAAGCAACTTTGGTGGTATAATTTTTTGTATTCAGATGATTTTTATAACTTAAAAAGGTAAAAATTTTTGTAAATCTTGTCGTGTCTCTTACCGTTAGCAAGAAATTAACGATTGTCTTATAAAATTACGCCCTTTTCAAATGTGTTTTAATCAATTAAAAAAAAAACCTATCTCCAGTTTTCAGACATGATATGCAATCATAAAAATACTTTCAAATGCTGTTGAGAAATATATTTTTTTATTTGCCCCAACTAGAAAAACCAACATTTGAAAAAGGCCTATTTTCTTTACAAAAACTATAATAACTTTTGTTTGCGATACGATAGAGACAATTTCAGCACACCAAAAGTAACTATTACTGTTCTAAAACCAATGCGAAGACAACTGAAAAAAATTAAATAAAAAAGTTACAGCAAAATACTGATTTTTATAGGGACCATCTAAGCTTCGTAGGAAAAAATGCACTAATTCGGTCATATCAAAAGGCATAGAAGAAATAATACCATCAAAGTTGCTTGAAATTATTTATTCTACAACTTTTCCCAATAATGTATGCCTTTATTTCGGCAAATAAAAAAGTTAGATTTTCGATTTCTCTGAAAATAAGGACCATCCTAGTTTCCATTCACACCAAAAGAAGCGCCTTGTTATAGAAGACAATTTTTCTCCAAAACTTTAAACTTAGGCTGAAAATGTATCTTTCCATCTAAATTCGCATTTTGGATCACTGATGTCTAAAAAGTTGAGAAAACCATAAATTAAACGGAAGCGAAATATGTCAGAATTGCTTCGCTGTAAATAGCAACTTAATTTTGTTGATAGCAACTTAATGTTGTTGATTATCGCTGAAATAGTGACATATTTGGTACATAGGCCGAATGAAGGAGCAAGGCTAACATTACATCCACTTACCCTATCTTACGATTTTTTGCACTAAGATGTCTGTAAGTCTCAAACCAGACGAAATAGGCCTATCTGTCAGAGGATAAGCTTTGTAGTAGAATTTGGAGAAACTTGCGTTTATTAGTGATTCTTTTTTTTTGTGTTTTTTTTTAAACGTAATCAAGTGAAGAGGATAGAGAGAGAGAAAGCGGAGGGGTAGAGACTCCATTTCCTGTAACATGCGAGAGATGTTGTGGAGTTGTTTGCATCTCTCTTAATTATGTGTTACACTAACTTTTATGCGATGCTTATTTGATTTCAACATTTTAGCGGTGCATTTTTAATTGCTCTTATTCTTTTTTTTTTAATTTTTTATAAAAAATGTTCTTCCGCTTGTATTCTATAACAGTAACTTCCATTCCGCTAATAAGAAGTATTGGATTATACTTGAATATGTATGGTTAACGTTATTGAAATGATGCTCAAACTTGATATTCTTAAGTATTTTTGTGTTCCATTGAAATAAACCAACCGCATATGAGTATGACCCCAACAGCATCCCTAATGTTGGTTCCAATCGTTTTCAAACTCGATATTTAAACATAATTTTATAATCTTTTGTTACAAACCACGCATTCTTGTGAGTGGCCCCAACAGCATCCTTACGGTAGGTTTAAATTTAACCTCAAACTCGATATTTTAAAGTATTTTTGTATTCTGCTGAAACAAACTACCAACACTTGTGAGTGGCCCCAACAGCATTACTGTTGGTTTAAATCGGTGCCAAAATTTGACTAACTTTAATGTGCATCTCTTTACAGATAATAAACCGGGAATATAGGTAAATATCTTATTCGCTACCGACATCAGTTAAATTAATCACACCGTTTACCAAAACGGATCCTGCTGCGTTTCATTTTATCCAACATCCCAGTGATTTCTCGTGAAAGTGCAGAGGATTTCTTGGCTTCTTTCAAAGCGATTATCACGTCAACATATTCCTACCCATTTTCTACTTGACCTGCATTCGGATAAGGCCGGCGCCGGTATTGTCTTAGTATGGGAGCCCCAGTTTTTACACATAGAGGATGTATGCTAGTCCCAGCATCATCTGTTGGCTCTCTGTGTAATAATAGCTGATCACAGAGTAGCAATCTCGGGCGGTCAATCATGCTCATGCTGAGTTTACATTGTTTGGCTTGTAATTTCTAACTATTTCCACATTAAAAATAAAAGAGAACCGAGTTTCGTATCTCACCCATATTCTTATTTTCGTTGTAATCATATTTGTCGCACAAAAAAAAGTTTTTCGTATGAAAAATACAGATTAAAGGTTAACGAGATTAAGAGTGAATATTTAACATAGACTTGAGCAACGCCATTGTTTCTAGTCGCCACCTAGAAGTAAGAATAGCGATCATGTATGAAAAAATAATTCATAACTTCAAAGTTTTGATAATCAAGTCAGTTAAATGTAGATTTTCAAAAAAGTCGCACAAAACTGGTCATACATCTTGTGTTTTAAGACATTCAGCCCCCAAAATTGGTCATATATGTAATGTTTTAAGCCCCAATATATTCTACATAACAGATAAGATAAGAGCAACATAAAATATAAGTTAAGAGCAAGAAAACCACGAGAACCTCCTATCACGAGTTCAGACCAACGATGTTGAAAGCGAGGCAAATGGCGATTTCGTGTAACAGGGCTTATTGATGGTTGAGCGTACAGTACCCGTTCGATTTAGGCAACAGGTTCAAAAATTGCATTTTGCCGGAATCAAACCGTGCTAAAAGTGAACGGATATGTTTACAGTAATGCACAGTAATTTTGTTCGTCGGTATATAACCCTAACCATTTTTATTTTCAGCCAACTTTTCTAGCACAAGGTAAATAATCAAATGACCACAAAAAACATACTGAATAATAAAAGGAGGGACCATTTGGGCACCCTTAGTAATACGATTTGGATAGGAAGCACGGTTGCCTCCTTCCTATTGTTAACATTTCGCGGAACGAGGGCGGACTGTTCGACCCCCTCTATTCTGTTAATTCTGTCAATCGAGGGCTCGATTCTAATGCTGTCAGTGTGAAACTGCTTTTGGAAAGAGATTATCTTCCCTATATTCGCGGGTTTCGCGTGAGTGTCTCTGCATACGGGCCCGCACAAACGTGTTTGCCTCTTCATACAGGAGCTTGATATCACAAACAACAATAGAATCCTAATCAATCGTTTTCAGATTATTCCACTGCTATGGAAAGTTACCTTGCTAGAATAGATGGCAGTATTACATCACCATCATCATCATCTAATGCACGGTAATTTTGTTCATGTGAAGTGAAAGATAGCAATCATAAATCTTGCTCATCTTGCTATGAGATACCAAGTGAGTCTTCGCCGATTGCCTGTTGATCTGCCAATTTTGGAAGATGACTGAATTGAGTTATCTCAAATTATAATATTCCTTCCACTATACCACAAAACATTGCGATTGGTTGAACGGATTAGAGATAATGAAAATATTGGATATAGAACCAAGTCTCCCTCGGTTGGTGCTAAAGCGATGAGCTTGGACATCAATAGAGGCATAAAGTTGCTAGAATGCACGAAATGCATCTACAGACTCTTATTATTACCAGGTCCCTCAATTCTAGTATTGGATGGATTAGCGTGGATTGTTCTTTAGAATGTTCTACCAAATTGATGCGGATATTAGTTGCAGTAGTGAAATGGTATGTGGAGTGCGCTTGTAAAATTAAAATTCACGCAAAAGAGTTTGCTTCGAGCATCGGCTGTGAATGGTTATGTCGATGCTTCATTTTGACACTATTTTGCATTGGGCATGGCGCGTTTCGTATTGTTTTGGTTGTCTATTGTTCGCTGGCCCGATTTTACTAACGATTATGAATCATAAATATGATCACATCACTTATCAAGGTGAGTGCTGATCCATCGAACCCTTCCCTACTAATAAAAACCTCCTTCCTGTGACATTTGTGTGGATGTAGAGGTAAACACAGCAAAGGTCACACTAACATGCCTTCCCTATTCCCACCTGATGTCAAGGACGTGGCCAGCGCCGTCATTGATTATTAAAGAAATTAAATCAATGAAACGTGTACAGTGAGACTGGTCGATTACTCCCAGCCTCATTCAGTTGATTAATTGCCATGCTTCGGAAATAAACCCCTGTCTACTTTTGTAAGTGACTCCAGCGGCATCCGTATTGTTGGTGTAGATCGGTCCGAGTTAGCTCTCAGGCGTTGAGATGAATTGCCTTGTTTTCCTAATGAAATACCACTATCACACTCTGTGAGTGGCCCCAATAGCATCCTTACTGTTGGTTTAATCGGTCCTAATCGACTTTCGAGCATTTTAAAAACATCTCCTAGTTTCCCAATGAAAAATCACTATCAAATTTTGTGAGTGGCCCCAATGGCATCCTTACTGTTGGTTTAAATCGGTTCAAAACAGAAATCACTCCTAACTTTGAAACATTTAACTTAACAGCTTATCGTTAACCAAAACGAACCCTGCTGCTACCTAATCCAGTTATCCAAAATCCCAGTGATTTCTCGTTGAAGTGCAGTGGACTCCGCGGATTCCAATAAAGCGAGTATCATGTCAACATATTCCTACCCTTTCCTAACTTGACCTGCATTCGGGCGGGGCCGGCGCCGGTATTGCTTTAGTTTGGGATCACCAGATTTTACACATTGAAGATGTATGTTAGTCCCAAGCATCATCTGTTGGTTCTCTGTGTAATAACAGCTGATCTGACAATAACGGAGTAGCAACCTCGGGCGGTCAATCATGCTCATGCTCAAAATGGCGGTTGTAAAAAGTGACAGCTGTGTTACCGAAATTTGGCGAAGGATGAAGTCAATGCCATGCTCTCAGCAAACTCGATTGCTGATTTTGGTATTTTCTCTATTTGCTGATCTTCTAGTTTGCAAAATTTCGGGTAAAAAGATAATTACTGATACTTCGGCAAATATTTTTGATAAATCTCAGGAAAATTATGCTATTTACTGAACTATCAGCGAAATTATGACTTGCTGTTTCAAATAGGCATTTTTTTCTGCCGAGATCGCGAATATGTTTTAAGTGTGATTTATAAGTTAGGTTAATTATCACTTCACGATTCTTGAGACTAAAAATCACAAACAAAACATACAACGCTTAAATTGCTAACCAATGGATGCTCCAGTAGAGCAAACGATTCTTGAAAATTTCACACTTGAAGTCCTAATAGTATTTGAGGTTTGTGCTCAGAAAACCCCGAAGTGATACGGACTTTATCCCTATGTCCTTAATATATTAACGTTGTTTGGGTCCGTAGCATTTTCGGCAGCAGAATTCAAAATAATTATGAAATTTTCAAATAGGTGTATTGACGTGGCTAGGTGTGCCGAGCCTTATGCAAGTGACTCTCCACGATATGTGTTCTATGCTATGCTGTAATGGAAATAATGACAAAGTTTTTACAAAGTTACTAACGTAATATTTGCCTTAAGAGGTTGTAAAGGTTCCCAATCCAAACAATCCGACAAGACTATCATAGGAACCCGCATCTTTCGGTTGAGTTCAACCTTGTTGAAATTTCCAAACTTACAACATATTAATTGCAATTGATTCAATCCAAGCATGTTTTTCTTTTGGATGAACTCTACCTTTAAAATTACTTCGAATGATGAGTTACAACACGATGACGCAAACCATAAACCGATTACGAAATGTGCATTTTTTATTCCCTTCCCACATTCACACAACATTCGCTCCTGCTGACTGCCAATAAACTCCCATTGATGTTGTGTGCCACTAATTACCACAAAAAAAACCCATCGTCACACTCACCTGATGAATCAGCTGGTAGAATGCGTGCTGTCCGTTGGTTCCCGGTTCGCCCCACACAATTGGTCCGGTGTTGAAGTTAACACGCTGACCGGACTTGGTCACTCCCTTGCCGTTACTTTCCATATCACCCTGTTGGAAGTAGGCAGCGAAGCGATGCATATACTGATCGTATGGCAGCAGGGCGTGCGTTTCGGCACCGTAGAAGTTCGAGTACCAAATACCCATCAAAGCCAGTATAACCGGAGCCTAGTGGGAAGGAATAAATAGGTAGTGCGTTTCAATTCTAACGTAAAGAGCGTGTGAAGCAATTGATAATCTTACATTTTCATTCAAGGGTGCACTCATGAAGTGGTTATCCATATAATGAGCACCGTCCAGCAGTTTTTCGAAGTTTTCGAAACCGATGGCCAGCGAGATGGACAGACCGATGGCGGACCAGAGTGAATAACGTCCACCGACCCAGTCCCAGAATTCGAACATGTTCTTGGTGTTAATACCGAATGCAGCGACCTTCTCCTTGTTAGTTGACAGGGCGACAAAGTGCTTCGCAACATGTTCCTGTTCACCGCAGCGCTCCAGGAACCATGTCTTCGCAGCAGTGGCATTGGTGATGGTTTCCTGAGTGGTGAAGGTCTTAGAAGCAATGATGAATAGAGTAGTTTCTGGATCCAACTTTTTCAAAGTTTCTGCGATATGAGTACCATCAACGTTCGATACAAAATGAGATCGAATACCAGTGTTGTAAGCCTTCAGCGCCTCTGAGACCATCAATGGACCCAAATCTGAGCCACCGATACCGATGTTGACAACATCACTGATTTTCTTATTCGTGTACCCGCGCCACATTCCATTCAGAACCTGCTCGGTGAACTCCTTCATATGCTCCAACACACCATTTACCTCAGGCATAACATCCTTACCATCAACCATGATAGGCTTGTTGGAGCGATTTCTCAGAGCAATATGTAGCACTGCACGATTCTCGGTGATGTTGATACGTTCCCCACTGAACATATCGTTACGGGTTTTGACCACATCACGCGATTCGGCCAGTTCGAGCAACATATTCCAGGCTTCATCGGTGATACGGTTCTTGGAGTAGTCGAGCAAGATTTCACCATCCTTTGGTGTACTCAGCTTCAGGCTGAAATCGTTGGCAATAGATACATGGAGCTAGTTTTAGCACACGTTGACCAAGTTCATTCACTTTCACTCGAAAACTATGTGAGGGTCAAATGTGCTTATGCACTGTCGACCGGATTCATACAAACTCACCTGAACTTATCAAAACGGATGTCATCCTCCTCGAATATTTTTCTGATGTTTATAGAATCAGAATGCTCCTTGTAATATTCTTGGATCTGCTGATAGACAGAATCCTTGGATAATAGCACCTTATTGGACATTTTGCAGCACTACACAATTTCGGTTTCCGAAAGACACCACACACAGAAGACAGTGGTTAACAAATTTGTACTAACACTTTACACTTTTCAACACCAGCACCGTGAAATACTCAAGAATAAGAGACTCAAGCTGCGATCCGTGCGAATCCTTGAAGCGTTGCCTGACGACTGACTGGACGACAAGTGGACTCGAGTGTAGTTTGTTCGAAAAGGATCTGGCACCGCAATCCGGTGGTCACACAGAGATTTGCACCTCTTGCGTTAATAGAACAGAGTTGTCGAGAACTAGAAGCACCTAGGGGCACCGCAACTTTGGGCTGGTAAATACGGACTGTGTTTCTTCAATGTCAAATGAATAACATACAACACTTGCGAAAAAGCGGTGCTCACGATAAGCACAAGAGAGAGCGAGAGACTTTCTGTTCTGCGAGAAACGTCTCACAACGGTCTGGCTGTGCTTGGTTCACAAAATTGAAGAAGGATGTGAATTTTTACTTTGCTAGAAAGTTGTTGTTAAATGACATTGTTGAATTTTCAATTACATATAAGTGGTTTTATAATGTGCCTCAAGCTTGGTTTCAAAATCGATTTAGATCCAATTTCTGGCTTAGGCCCAGGGATTTGCCTGTTGGTGTGGATGGAAGAATAACTTATCATGTAAAAATATATGACATCGTGGTCTGGAAAAAGATTGGCATTCATGTTTGGGCGAGTGGGGTAAGATGGCCATATAGAATAAGACGAGCATGATGTCTAAATCAAAAGTTTTGGAAGTTTATTTGTTTAAAATGATTGGAAACCGTTAAAGATAAGTACACACGCAGAGAAATACAGCATATTAGAATCAAATATACGAGGGCTTTGATTTTGGTTGAATCAAAAAACATTTCAAGGCATGTAAATTTATATTACTTATGGTCAAAATTCTAATTTTTGGAGCTTTTTCAGCGAATCGGTACACCGTCGAAACTTTGTAATTCGTCGAACGGAAGAAGGTGAAAGAGCTAATACAGCAGCCATTTTTGGCGAGAAGGACAAAATGCATCCATGGTATAAACGCTAAGATTATTATTTAGGTGCAGCAATTTTGTGACCATAACAAATATTTTTTATAAACAACAATTAACCCTTGATATTTACTTTAAACACATAAAATAAAGACTCAAAACAATGATGAAATTTTATCATTAAAATCAACCAAAATTATTTCCTAAATAAATCCAATTTTATTTTGAGTCTTATGGAAGCTTGATTGTAAAAACAAAAAAAATGTTTGCTTTGAAGCTCATATCGTTAATATTGAAATTAGGCCCTGAGTCAAAAGTATTTTTCTTCAAATTCAAAGTGAAATTTGAAATAATTCAGGGTTATTCTACATGGCGTGTGAGTCGACACGACTCGCTCTCACATACGAGGTGACAATTGTCACCTCGTGTGGGGTGATTCCCCATTTGATTTGCACGGAGAGTCACCTCACACGAGGCGACAATTGTCACCTCGTATGTGAGAGCGAGTCGTGTCGACTCTGCCGCCACGCAGAATAAAGGCAGAGCTACAATAGGAAGCGCAACGGCAGTTTTTGACATAAAATGTATGGATTAACTGGAAGAACTTTTGACCAAATATTGATCAATATTCTTTATGACTCATAAAATCTCATTAAAACTTGTTGCTATTTTTTCCGTTTTCTGCTCATGATTCTGATCGTTTCTTGCTCTGGAAGTACCTAGGTGAGAGATTTTTTTTTCAATTTTGTTGAGAATCATTGTTTTTGCATTCTGCATTCTGACTGTAAAGTTAATTAGGAGTAAAATCAGAACAGAAGGATATTGTGTTCTAAAAAAAGTAATTCATAATAATGCGAACAGCAATTTGCATAAATAAAGTATGATATTTTCATATCTTCAAACATGTCTGATCCGCCAACTTTATTATTGAAGGTCATAAAGATAGAATGTTTTAGGGCAAGTTGTTTAATGTTATATGACAAGCTGTTTGCATATATGACACATGTTATGCGTAGTTTGAAAAGTGATTGAAACCATTACACTACTTTTTTTTTACTCAGAACAATTTATACAATTAAAAGTTCTTTATTTTGCTTATAAATAGCAGGTAGCTCACTTTTACATAGTCAGTCATCAACAAAATCGTAAATTTCAGTTGTCAGAGCAAATAAGAACAGCTAAAACCAAATGTAATGAGTTTAGGGTACTCTGTATGACAAATGCACTATAATTCAGAGAGAAAGCTTGAGGTACTTATTTATATTGAATGTCTTTTCTCTTGAAATGCTAAAGGCAATTGACATAAACACTTCAACTTCATACTAATTATATGTATGACGAAAGGTTATTTACTAAAACAATTTCTAATTTTCTACTTAATGCTATTTCCGTTATCACTTACAAAGATGTGAAGGAAGAGAATGGGGTGGTTTAAAATGTGCCTGATTTACTGAAACATTACGAGCCACGAATTGCTTTGAAATTGTGTAAGGACACTAGCTTTTTCGATTGTTCAGTCGAATTGAAAAAGTTATTAATTACTCATACAGCATATTTCAACCATGTTTAAACGATACTGCTTACTTAATTAGTCAGAATATGAAAGTTGGTTAATATGAAGAATATGAAAGTTGACAAATGGTATTTTGATGCCTGTCTATGCTGCCGATGGAAGCATAATTGTCCCATATGACATTTGCAGGGCTGGTAGCAGATCACTTTTTAGTGACTATTTTCAAGGCACTAAAGTCAATATTTTTCTAAAACTGGTCACTAGAGTCACTTTTTTTTACAAAAATCGTTTCGTCCACTGAATATGGCCCTTGCGCTGAACTGGCCGGCTTGACGTGCCGCAAGGGCTCAGTAGGGATTCCAGGAACCGAAGCTAAGAGTCAGTTCCATTGTGGTTATATCACATCAATTATTTTTTCTAATATAGCAGCAGCACATCGATATTGTAGATATACTATTCTTTGTAATTTCAGGTCATCCAAGGAACTCCTAAGTATTTTTAAATAATTTTAAATATATTTTGTTTTTTTCGATGGTTATGATAATTTATCTAAGGTTAGTAGTGCATGAGCGGGCCCGTCTACAATTGCAGCAGGATCACAATCTGTAGATATGTGAATACAATTAAAATTGGTATTATCATTTTAGACTATAACATCCCTTCGCTTTTTTATCTATATTCTATGCCATTTTCACTGAAAAAAATGAAGGAAGCATTATGTACGACAAATTTTTCTCAAAAAAGCATTTCCCTTTTTTTTTGGGGCGTCCACTGAGTTGAACTTTTGTGGTATACCCCTGTTTACTATACTAATTCGCATCTAAAAGCTAGATCACCATTTGTCAAGTGACCAGCCTAAGACGCGTCTCCCAATCAGGCAAAATTGAGTTTATAAAACCCACCACCTTCCCAGGATTTGAAGTCAAAATTGTACAGAAATTTAAGTCTGCTCTTGTACACAGCATCACAACTGCAAAGCAGATGTTCCGAGGTTTCACGTTCCATGTTACAGAAACGACAGATATCATTCTGATCATGGCCAATGTTTTTCAAATGATATATACTCGGGCAATGTCCGGTTACTAGGCCAGTATAGGCACAAAGAACTCTCTTATTGAGCTCCAGAAGCTTTTTACTAATTGTAACATTTGGAATTATAAACCTTTTCGCTTGAGAACACTTTGTGGTGACCAACCAATTGGTCATCACCCTTTGCATTTCCCTTATTCACCAAAACTATATAATTTATAATCATTGCTTTCCTGTTTCCCATTATCATTTGTAGATCCAGACCAAAAAGAGTTATTGGATTTTCTTTGTCTGGTTTTACTTAATCTACGTTTTTGGCAATATTCAATCTTATATAAAATTTATTTCTCCTAATTGTTTGCTGTTTTCAGCTTTTCCAAGACTATTAGGATATTAAAACATATCTAATCTTTTTTTCAGTTACAAACCAGTAGATAACAGATATATATTATACTTACGCTTATTATGTTATTTGACTCTAACTGTGAAAACAAAATCTCAATAGATATTAATTTTATCAAAACTGCAACAGCGGAAGTCTTTCGATGACCAGCTAAGTTACGGATATATAATCTACTATAGTTTACTGGCTTGCTCGTATTTTTATTTTATATTATAACGTCAGATTTGTATTTTATGTTATGATATTAAATGATATGATATTATTGCATTTAAATTCATTTGATAAAAATTGCTATAGTACCTGTGAGACTCACTACAAAAAGTTTTTGTGATTCAAGGAAACGGAACAGCACTTCGAAATTTTTGGTTTACTATTCTTCATATACATTAATTGTTATGTTATATATTCTCCGTGCGAGGAGTAACGATTATGATGTAGAAGGAGATGTTCGCTCATCACCATGAGGCACCAAGAGTGAACAACAATGTTTTTGGCTAGAATGAAAGATATGAAGAGAAAGTTTTTTTTTGATAGTTCCGCTAGTGTGCGGCAGGATTGGAAATGTAACAGATGTTTTTTAGAAAAATTGAGCGAAAAGGGCATGTATACAGTGGTACTCGAACCAAGGACATTTTTGCCTAACATCCCACTGCGGGGTAGGTTGAAGGAGCACGGACTAAGTCCGCCACTTCAACAGGCAAAAATGTCCGGTTGGAAGACGCTCATGTACCACTGTGGCTTGTATAGTTATTCTAGCGATCTATTGTGTGCACTCTGTTTACTGATGCGCACATGGGAGAGGAACTCTCTCCTTTTTTGGGTTTGTTTTGATTCGCACCGACTGACTTTAGTGATCGTCAGTCGGTGCGAATCAAAACAAACCCAAAAAAGGAGAGAGTTCCTCTCCCATGTGCGCATCAGTAAACAGAGTGCACACAATAGATCGCTAGAATAACTATACAAGCCACAGTGGTACATGAGCGTCTTCCAACCGGACATTTTTGCCTGTTGAAGTGGCGGACTTAGTCCGTGCTCCTTCAACCTACCCCGCAGTGGGATGTTAGGCAAAAATGTCCTTGGTTCGAGTACCACTGTATACATGCCCTTTTCGCTCAATTTTTCTAAAAAACATCTGTTACATTTCCAATCCTGCCGCACACTAGCGGAACTATCAAAAAAAAACTTTCTCTTCATATCTTTCATTCTAGCCAAAAACATTGTTGTTCACTCTTGGTGCCTCATGGTGATGAGCGAACATCTCCTTCTATATTCTTCATATGCTATATAATTTCAGATCATCCATGGATATTCCAAGTATTGTAAAATATGTTTGAATCAATTTTTTTTCTCATAGCTACTATATTGTCTTAACTTTCAGGTTTACAAATGGAATTGTTACTATCATTCTTACATTTACTTACTATATTAAATATCATTATAATAATCATTCACTATATTTTTTATCAGTTTAATATTCACTATATTTTATATATTACTACATGACATTGAATATATATTGGGCAGGGAGGGAGCATCAGGGTATCATTCAAGCTGGAATTGGACAATGGAGTGGTATGACAACCGGAGTCTAGGAGGGAATAAACAATATCATTTTCTTATCCTACCGATTCGATTGTGATGTTGCGAATTCTACTCCAACAGTTTCAGTGAGAGTGACGCGCCCTTCTTAACAAGCCATCCCGTAGAAAGCTTAATGAGTATTGCGAATTGGGTTATTCGATTTGTTGGATCGTATCGTTGGAAGGAGAATCTTATGTTCCCGCGGGTTTCGCGTAAGTGTCTCTGCTTACGGGTCCGCCCCACCGTTTTTGGCCCTTCATACAGCGTGATTGTGAATGCAACCCGGTAACTCAATTTGATCTTGCTATTAAGTGGAGCTGCATACATGACAAGGTCGTAGAAGGGATGGTGGCTACCTTACATACATACATAATCGTTTCGTCCACTGAATATTTCAGAAAAAAATAAGGTTTACCTGTTCATAAACCACGTAGACTCATTTTTGAAACTTTCCGACCCTTCTCCCCCCTAGTAGAATTTTCGCCAAACATTTTTTTTAATGTATTTATTTGAAAAAAAAAAAAGAAGTTTTAATCACTTTTAATTAAGTTTGAGCAATCCCAAAGTCACTATTTGGTAACTTTTTTACTGTCGCTGAGTCACTATTTAGTCACTATTTTCGACATTTTGGTTGCTAAAGTCACTACTATTAAATCAGATAACCGCATTTGGATATTTTTGATTTTTGTATGCCTGCCACAACACTTTGAAATGTACTTTCAAAATATAATTCAAACAGGTGTTGTTAATTCTTGAAAAATCGCAAATACGATGAGTGATTTTTACCACCTGAAATGTGGACGCATAATTGTCCCACTGGGAGCAATTTTTGTTCTAGTGGGACACATATGCGTCCAATTTTCAAGTGGGACAAATCGACTAGGCATTTTTCCGAAATTGATGATTCATATCATGGAACAATAATGCGTCCACCGGCAGTATGGATCGCAGAACTGTGAGTCGTAGTCAATTCCGCCCTTTGCTTCCTTTAAACAATAAATTTTCCAACTCTTTACATTTAATTCCCGCTCTCTTTTGCTCTCTCGTCATCTCTTGAAGCTAAAGGTTTGCGTTTTCATTCTCTCAAATTTTCGTTCACCATGACTCGCCAACACTACAATTCTCGCTCGAGAACAAACATCTCAAATTTGAACTGCTTCAACTATACATTCTATGTAGGTAGGCATCAATTGCATGAGTACGAGCCGATGTCGATAACAATCCTGTTCGTTTGAATTGTGTCCATCGAACCGATCAACACACAGGTTTTTTTTTTGTCTTTAAAACACCAATGAGCGTTCATAAAGTATATACCTAATTCCGAAAAATATCTATAACGTTCGCACTGCGATGTTGGTGACCTTTGAGGTCTCGTACATTGAGAATTGAAATGTCGTCATCGAGAGGGATCCATCGGTCGCAACCACTGCAACATGTGACTGCTACAAAGTGTAGCAGGATGGCGCAAACTGGTAAATTTCCTATCTGCACGCAAATCCTAAGTTTGTTTTTGTAGGTACCAACTGAGTTTAAGGATTGATTGGCCGGCAGAGGTCATTCGATTGTGTCGGCTGATCTAAATAATTTCAGGAATAAGCAGCCGACGTCGCGTCGCAGTGCAATTTATTACCGCCGAGAGTAATTAATATACACCAGAGCGATACTGCTTTCTAATCGGACGAAACTGTTTTGGGTATTCAAATCATAACCATTTTTGGCTGCGACTCTGGCTGTTCGTGATTATATGGCCATTACAAACCTTTCGCCATCTGGTGAAAATCTCGGCGCTAATAAAACAAAACGGTAAGAACGCTTTTCAAACTTATCTTGAACCGAAAATGAATGCTAGCGCACTCGACACAACGAAATTAATTCTCATGTTCACGGTTGCTCTTACTGGTTTTATGATGGCTTGATATTTGTAGTCACGCGAAAGTAAAAACCCCTCATTTGAGGTACATATCAATTTTCGAAAATTAGAATAAGATGAATGGGGTTACCGATCGGGTCGATATGATAGCCGGAAAGTGCGTTAGCTCTCTAGGATTTCGGATATTATAGTAATCAACGCTAATTGGGTTGAAAAGGAGAAATGAAAGGGAAATCGCATCTATTGAAGAAATCTGAGTAGATTTCTGGCGAGCCGAAATATTCAGAGATGCTCACTCTCACTTTCGTTTGCTTTTGAATCTCTCTGGGATGTGGGTGGGAAAATATTACGAAATCGAAGAATTTTCCATCTTGATTATGCAACGGTATGAGATAAAGACCATGGTGCTGATATCAAGCAAAAATGCTTTGAATTTAAAAATTACGCTGCACTAAAAAATACAAAATCAGTGCATCTGAGTAAGTTCTATTTGTATCCTGGAAATCGTTGTTATAAATGTTGAAACATTTCATCATCATTCTCGGTTCGAACCGTGTTTATCAACAAGAATATTTGTGGTTTGCAATCAGTATAGGGTAAAAATTACAACTATATATGGTTTACACCGTGTCCAATATATTCTCATACAGTTTTTCCTTGCATTGGTGTTGTGCAACTACTCAACATGCTTCACGTATACAAACGCTGTTAGGTTATGTCCGATTATTTTCATTCGGTGTTTATCTTTTACCAGCGATGAATGAGTTTCGTGCTGTGGTCATTAAAAAAGTTTTTGAAAGGTGAGCGACCGGGCGCCATTTTCAGAAATTTGAAAAACGTCGGAGTAAAGCGGGATTTTGTGTACCGAAACATGCTTGTTGGATGACCGGAAAAGATTCGGTCGTACTCGTACGGTGTGGACTGCACGAGTTGTTAAAGTGGTCAGGGAACGGATTAGACGAAAATCACAGCGCTCTGTACGTAAAATGGCCGAAGATCTGGATGTTTCGAGATTTTCAAGGCACAATATACTGCAAAATGACCTTGGATTCCAAGCTTTCAGGAAACGTAAGGTTCACGGAGTTTCGGAACCTTCCAAGCAGAAACGACTAGAAAGAGCAAGTCTGCTTTTGTCGCGGCATGGTGGGGAAGAATTTTTCCTTTCCGACGAAAAGTTATTCGTTTTGCAACAAACACTCTTCGAGAACTGATCCAAAGAGTGATGGAATATTCCACGGCTCCAAAGTGTTGCGTCAGCGATGGTTTGGGGAGGAATTTGTAAGCGAGGCAAATAACCACTGGTTTTCATCGAAAAAGGCGTTAAAGTGAATGCCGTATATTATGAAACGGACGTTTTGGAGATAGTTGTTAAGCGATATGTACAAGCGGTGTTTGGAGATGATCACTATGTGTTTCAGCAGGATGGAGCCCCATCGCATACTGCAAATCTCGTTCAGGGTGCCGAGAAAATTTGACCGACTTTTTGGACAAGAATGAAAGGCCTCCCAGTTCAACAGATCTGAATCCCTTGGATTATTTCGTATGGTCATACATGCTGGCGAAGGTAAATGACTACAGGGCGTCTAATATGAACCAATTCAAAACCGTAATCAAACGAATTTGGGACGACATGCCGATGGAAGTCATGCTTGCCGCCTGTGACGGTTTCGAAAAACGTCTGGAGCTGGTCAAGAAGGTTAAAGGCGGTGTTATTCCAAAACATATGCTGTAGTTGATCAGTGTTTTATTGCAATATAATGGGTAAAGTTATCAATAAAATCTGGATTATAGATTTGAAATAAATAGAGTTTTATTATGTATGAGAATATATTGGAGACGGTGTAAATGTCATAAACCATCAACAATTCAAGCTTTTAAAAATGGAAAACCTGACAGTAAAGATTGTTAATGTGAGTTGACTTATGGTACATGGCTGTTTATCCAAAAGATCTTATTTGTCCAAGTACCTTTAAGAAGAAAAAAATGAAACGGAAATTAATAATATTTGGGAGTGCAATCCCAGCTTTTTTTCTAGGTTTGATATAGTTTTCCCCGTTTAAAGAGACCCGCAATATGATGAAGAATTCCTTTTTTTAGAGCAAACGCTAATTCTCCGTTTAGAGAATTCCACAAACACGAATGTTAATCTGACCATGTGTTTTTTGCTTCATATATGAAGTCGATTAAAGGAACGCCACTGTCTACACTCAAAAAACAATGCACCTTATTTTTAACTGCAATTCGGGCAAAGTGCAAAGTTATTGCTCTGCATTGGTGCACCACTTATTTTTTATTAAATGTGGTCAAATATTATTCATGACCCATAGAGTAATTAAGCATATGTGCAATAAATATGTAGTCTTTAAGTGCAACAGCTGAATAGATACTAATTATAGTGTACAAGGATTGCATGAACTTGTCCTAGCAAAATTCAAATGAGTTTTTTATATGTTTTATGTGAGAACGTGCATGGATTTAATTTTTTAATGAAAAGGTTAGCATTGGATTTTTTGTATCTTTTCATGTAATAAAACGAAATGTGTGTACAGTATAAATAGTATAAACAGTTGGTACATTATAATTATTTAAAAAAAATCATATAACTTACCTTGCCAGCACTCCAGCAATTCAAGAGGGAGACTCAAATCGCCGAGAATAGTTTTTTCAACCTCTTTCGACCGCTAGTCGTAAACTTTGTTGAAGATAGTTTCCGTGCCATCACTACCTAGGTAAGCAGTAAGCAGTTTCAAGCGTCTTTACGGCAGCCTTCAAGCAATAAAGTCATCTTAAATGTAATATAAATGCCACTTTTGGCACAATATACGGCTGCTTTACTGCAGAGCTATGAGATTGCTTCATAAATGCTGTTTTGCATTCGAAATGCTTATTACAAGCTACAAGCATTTAAATAGCATTTGAAATCCAACTTTACAACAGATAGCATTCAAGATGCTGATATAATGCTAGTATAAAGCTTATAGCATCTGGAATGCAGATTTAGGGTTGATTTACTGCATATGCTAATGCTTATTGGTTACCTGGGTATCCCAACTTTTTGAAGCTATCGCATTCAGCAGCTCTTCTGCGGGAATGGATAAAATGATCGGCAGATCTGAAATATTCAAAATAAACACTGTTGACATGGCAAAGAAGAACGTCTATAGTAATTTATTACCTTCAAAAAATTCAATGACTTCCGCTGGTAAACCAAGCACCAGAGCTCGAAAAAATTGACACCCGTCGTGAACGATGAGTAAAAAAAAAAATTCAGTAGGTACAATTTTCCTTCTCTTCATTTCGTTCAGTCAGTCACGCAATATATTCGTGTTTACTATTTTGCTATGCTCAGTCATTCCGTTGTCCTCGTGTTCCACACAACTCATTCACACCACAGCAAAGTACACGGCTATTCAAGCCTCACGAGATTTTGGTTGCTTGACTGAATGTTCTTGTAACCAGTCATTCATTTTCGCGTTGGTGAGTGATTTTTTTTGCCACAGGATTTCAAGTATTCCCGAACATGGCTGAAGGCAAAGGAAGCCAAAAGGCCAAATGACCGAAATCGCTACAGAGTTTGTGAGGCATTTGTTCGAGAAAAGGCATTTGTAGGATCGATTCGAGAAGTTTTGGTTTTTTCCACTTCATTGATTCTCCAAATGAATGACTGTTCTTTCGTCTTCACGGTAGAACGTTGAAATTGAATGAGTTTTTTTCACTTACGTACATTCACTGCTTTCTGGAACGAATGAATGATCAAAGTAAAGCAAAACAAAACAAGTTGACTCATCTTGCACAAGAGATTCATGAAGGCAAATTTGTGTTTACTTCATGTACGCTAGGAACAGTGCGTGATGACTAATATTTTGACTCAGTCAGGGTGCAATTTGAGAATTGAATATGATATTTTTAAGCTCTGCCAAGCACTTCAACCACCACACGGTAAACTTCACTCTGCTTCTCTATTTTGCAGTTTTTTTTTCTTCTAGAATAACAAAGCAGCTGATTGTTTTTCGCGCACGGTTATTCATTTCGTTTTAAGTGCGGCGATGGATAGAATAGAGCAAAGTGACACTTGAATGACATTTTCTTGCCCCGTTGAAAATTATATGCGGACCATATCAGTCTCATTGGAAACGAACCTGTGTATTAAGTGACGGGTGTTAAAAATTATGTGCGGCAAATGAAAATCATACTGGCTTACATGATTTCAATTCGAAGCAAAACTTGACCGATTTAAGTGCCAACTGTAACAATAAAAAATATTGATTTGTTTTCAGTGTTCGAAACTATTTTCTCAATACACTTGAATACGTGACGTAACTTTGTATAGCACAAAAAACTACTTACTATCGTAGATTTCAAGTTCTAAACTCTAGGACGGTTTGGATTACCTAGAGGATCTCAAAGTTATAGAATAATTACTGTCGACCTTCCAAAAGGTTCATTGAATATTTTTGAATATATATGGTCACCATAAAGAGCTAAAAAAAACTACTGTTACAACTTTAGATCTTATGTTTTGAACATAAGGACAGTTTGGAGTACCTAGAATATCCCAAGATTGTCGCATTATGTATGTTGGCTTCTACACTATTCAATCATTTGTGTTTAATACATATTGTCCCTTTGCACACTCTAAACACTTACTGTTACAATTGTAGATCATATGTTCTGAACTCAAGGATAGTTTGGATGTCCTAGATCATTCCCGTTTATCTCATGATGTTTTTTAACGTTCGCTAATACGCGCTTTTACGTTTGCTAATATGGTTGAATACGTAGCGTAACTTTGTATAACCCTAAAATCTACTGTTACAACTGTAGATCTGAAGCTTTTATCTCAAGTACATTTTAGATGACCTAGAACCACTCAGAAAGATACAAAATTTATAACGTTTATCAACAAGAGTTTAATAATACGTATGGATATGTACAATATTCTAAAATAACGCTTTACACCATTAATAAGGCATTTTTTTCCTGAACTTCGTCATATTCAGGATGTTCTAGGTCGTCCATTAGGTCTTAAACTCACATACTTTTTTTCCAGATAGAAAAATTGCTGGCAAATAAATTTACCGAAAACAGTGTAGACTTTTATTCAGTCTGTGTGATTTTATACAGCTATTATCCTTTTGGGGTCACATATGACTCCTTAGGTCTGAAGGATTTAATATACTTTTTAAGGCAAGGCTCAACATTTATGTTTTTTTCAATAGTATGTGACCAGAAATCAACAATGTTCTCTATTGAAATTGATGCCTAGAAATACTTCTGATGGATTGGTGTTTTTTGAATTTTTGAAAATCTTTTAAGAAATGACTGAGATAATAAAGCTCAAAACCTGACCACTTTTCGTAACGGTCGCAAAGCCATTTTTATAAGTAGTGCCAAAAACCACACGAAAACAGAAACGTAGTCCTACGTCAAAAGTCTGGTTTGCAGAACTCGTTTATAAAATTTTGCTAATGCCTCAACCCATCGTCCGTTGCATCCAGGAAAGCTCCAAGTTTGTTGTGAGAATCGCCAAGTTACATCCGATTCAGGTCAACTATGATCTTCTTATTGACGAATGGAACTTGTTAAAATACTAGCTGCTAACCTTGAGTACAGAGTCAGAATTGAGGAATATTGGAACCAGTTGTTTACTAAGAAAACGACTGTTGATGAGCCTAAATAGCCTCAGGTGATTAAGGTAGTGAAAAAAGTTTCACATGGCAACGGCTCAAAAAAGGAATTGAGAAGCGAGATATGAAGTAATTTTAGCACAAGTCTTGCTGGAAAGCGTCCCAACCGTACGTATAGACCCGTCTTCGCAAAAAGGAGGCCGTGGAGGTAAACCAAAAAGTCATACTGCGACGCTGTATTATTAATTTTTACAAAGGGGGGTGATCACTTAGTTCATTTTTATTGTACTTATACATCAAATGTATAAAAGATTTTAAAACCCTAAAATTTGGAAATCACTTTTAGTCACTATTTGGTCACTATTTTTATTATTTTAGTCACTAAAGTCACTATTATTTATCCATAAATCCGCTACCAGCCCTGCTCTGGCAAACACAATGTGGGCGTTATTGTGGTCTTGAAGCAGGCGAACCCGCCAAATACACCAGAACTTCGTCCGATCGAAAAGTTTTGAGCGATAATGA
This sequence comes from Aedes japonicus, assembly GCA_034211315.2. Lineage (NCBI taxonomy): Eukaryota > Metazoa > Arthropoda > Insecta > Diptera > Culicidae > Aedes > Aedes japonicus. Next base: position 63,185 of record JASCZW010001543.1, on the reverse strand, counting down.
AGAAGAAGTTGAAGAAAAGCGGAAAAACATTCAAAACCGATGAAGCTTTGAAGAAAAACTGGGAGAAATTGTGTAAGGAAGATGAACAAAGCCTCGCCCAGTGTTAAGATAAATGTACGAGCATTCAGCTTGGGGGAGGAAATTCAATAAATAAATTATGCCAAAACATAGCAAATGTATAGTTATTTAATCTCTGAAAATTTGAGAAGTATCCGATTGAAAATGAATTTTTGGTGATCATTTTTGTGTGTCTCATTTTTTCCGTGTCTAGTCTTTAGCAATGAGAAGAAAAATTCGTATTTTCCATTTAATTCCAACTACCTTTATGCTTATCCCAGTCGAGTTATTAGTACACGACACTGAAGAAGACTGCACATTGTAGACAAAATACGAGTATCTGTCAAGATAAGCAGAACGGTAGTTGGAATTAGGTAAATGGAAAATAATAATTTTTCTTCGCATTTCTAGTTACTAAATATTGGCCAACGTGCTTTTACACATTTGTTTCAGGATTTGTTAAGCGCCACAAATGTCCAACTCCAAAGCTCCGATGCCGTGCTACACAGTTCCCGGACTGTCATGAATCTGGACACTTTTCAAATCACAAACTAGCATGCAGTTCACTTGATATTGTTCTTTCCTTGTATTCTCCCATACGCGTGGTAACGATCTGTGATGATGTTGTTTTGAGAAGGAAATAATTTCTCATCACCATGAGGCTCTAGGAGTAGACAGCATTTTTTTGCTAGAACAAAGTTGTTAAGAGAAAGTATTGATAGTTCCGTTAGCTCACGGCAGGCTGTGAAAATTGAATAGAAGTAGTTTGAAATTGAGCGGAGGGCATTGTGAGGTAGTATTTCGAAACAGGAAACACAAACTTCTGCCAAGCATCCCCATGCGGGGTAGGTCAAGGCATGATCGATAGCATGCAGTTGTGAGCTTGTAAATTTGTCATAATAGCGTATTAGCGATGAATCTGAGACGGTTGATCCATCGTTTTCTTTTACAATTTTTTAAAGTTGTAAAATTACGCCCATTTGCATGTTAGGCGGTGGGAGTTTTCTTCGTGATTTGGAAACGGTGTATGTGAATTTATAGATATTTTATTACAGGGTGCTTAGGGAGGTATGCATTGAGGGTGGCTGAGCGGAAGAGATGAATAGAAATGAGCTTTCAGATGATTTGTTTATAGTCGAACCAATAATTAAACCTTCAAACATTATATGTACCCACTAACAATAGAGGGTGACAGTAACAGTATAGGCCAGTAACCTTTCAAGATTAAGGGGCTATTAGGTAGAACAGCCGACTGAGTTCATCAGGTATGTAACTCTCGTCGAGCCACCCTATGGCTCTATACTGTGGTGTAGATCGGTCAAAGTTGGCTCTCAAGCATTGAGATGAATTATATTGTTTTCTAATGAAATACCACTATCACACTCTGTGAGTGGTCCTAATAGCATGCTTACTTTTGGTTTAAATCGGTGCAAATCGGCTTTCCAGCATTTAAAACTTCTCGTACTTTCCCAATGAACAACCACTATCACATTTTATGAGTCACCCCAATAGCATCCTTACTGTTGGTTTCAACCGGTCCAAATCGGCTTTTCACGTCAACATATTCCTACTCTTTCCTTACGTGACCTACATTCGGGCGGGGCCGCGCCGGTATTGCCTTAGTTTGGGATCACCATGGATTACACATTGAAGATGTATGTTAGTCCCAAGCATCATCTGATGGCTCTCTGTGTAATAACAGCTGATCTGGCAACAACGGAGTAGGAAGCTCGGGCAGGCTGTGAAAATTTAATAGAAGTAGTTGAAAATTGAGCGGAGGGCTATTTGAAAGGCAGTACTCGCTTAATTTTCAACTACTTCTACTCAATTTTCACAGCCTGCCATACACTAATGGAACTTTCAACACTTTCTCTTCATATCTTCGTTCTTATAAAGTTACTGTCCACTCCTAAAGCCTCATGGTGTTGAGGAAAAAAAATCCTTCTTAACATATTTATAATTCCTTACTCCGCGCATGGAGAATACAAAAACATGGTGTCAAACACATTTGCTGAAATTAGAAATTTGTGTCAAGATGAGGAGGGGGGAGGAAATGAAAAGCACATGCATGCCCCGTGCGAAATGTTAACGTCAGATTTCATTTTATCGTTGCTGGTTGAGATTAAAAAAGACTTTTTATCTAACATTATGATCAACGGAATTGAACAGTTTTAAAACATTGTTAAATTATGTGACCAACGGCTTTCTGTCTATTACCTACAACAACATAGAGTTTCACAAGCACAAAGAAAATGCGCTGAAAAGAATACAAATTTATTAATTTTAGATACGAGTTTTCATTACACCTTGGTTACCCGGTATATCGCTTTTTGGAAAAACGATACCATCTGGGAAAGGTTTTTCGGGGACTAGTCGAACTATCTTCAGAATCATGCAGATACCAGACTAAGCTCTCATCCTTGGAAAATACTGTGCAGATCGCGGTCATACATCATAGCTACGTTATATCGCGGTATACTTTTAGAATAATACCTAACAAATCCAAAAAGACAAGGAACTTGCACATCACAAAAAAATATTGCACGAAATCATAGAAATACATTATTTGTATTATTGTTATATTATAATCATACATTTTAAAATAGTTATGAGGTTAAACTTGCGCTGTTGTCAAAGTTTCTATCACTGCCCGTATCATCCGGGCAACACGAAAAGCCCTAAATTCTTCGCCTTTTATTGCTTTGTACATTCGGTGGTGTACTAGCTGGACTGCTGGCATTCGGCTCAAGCGACATGGAACCCCGAGTTCGCTTCTGGGGTCGCTTTGGTGTGTTATCTGGATTTTCGGACTTGACCTTATTCAACTTGGTATCCTTTTCTTTTTCAACAGATTTTTCCTTATCAGATGTTTCTTTTTCTTTCGCTAAAAATGTTTAAAAATGCTCATGGTTAACGATCCGGATTCTTTGGTCGTAAAGGGGAAACTTACCAGGCTTCGCAGGTGGTTCAGAAATTTTGGTTTCCGGTTTTCTAACTTCTTCCGTATTGGGTTCTTCGATAGATTTTCGTTTCATTACGGTGGAATACTCAGATTCAGGTAAACTGAAATCACATTCCTCGTTCTGGAAAGAATGCTGTTCCTGCTCGTCCAAAGCGTTCAGGTTGTACATGGTTTTAAGATGGGACCAAATTGATTCGCTGCTGACGTCCCGATTTAGCGTTTTTGATAACCGTTCGATAATGCACGCGATGGTGAAGTGCCGGTTGATACCGACCGGTCGGAGCCCTTCCATGGCAAAAATCAGCTGAATTTCATCTTCCGGTGACCACTCAGAATATTCCACCTCCAATTTATCTTTCACTGTTGACATAATTATGATTTTGTTCGGTAAATTTATGAAGATTTACAATTAAATCCTATTCTTCCAGGACCAACGGAGTCGTAACCAAACACGACGAATCCAAATAATCAAGGTGAATTTAATACTTCAGGTGGTCTATTTTCTTCAGTTTGTTGGGAAGACGGGTGGAGTAGCGGGGTATCAAAGGAGATTTAGCAGTGGAGCGAAAGAGTAAGGAACACTCAATAGTGTATTACGCACTAATGACAGCTGTTTATAGCAATTTTGCCTAAGAGTGAAGAGTTCTAAATGAATGCAAACGGTTTGGGCTAAACGTTTTGTTTACAAACATTAGCACGTGCACTTCTCTCCCGAAATATTGGTAAACAAACCGTGCAGCCTGACGCATCATATCCCATGGCATAGAACACAGACCTGGCAGTGTCTCCATCATCTCCTTTACTCGTTTGTTTTAAAATGGAACTGCGAGTTTGACATCACAGGCACTATTGCATATGTGTAAAGGAGACAGCTTCAGTCTGCCAGACCAGTATTTTACTTTATATGGATTGTATTAGTATGCGTTTAAACATGGCTGAAATTCTCATATACAGTATTGAGACCACCTGAAGTATTAAATTCACCTTGCCAAATAATATTGCAAACATAAATAAACAGCTGTCAAATAAATTTATAGTTGCCATAGTTGACCCTTCATGGTAAGGTAGTCCATGCTTAGAGAGGATTCACAAAATAACCAGTTTATTCGAGCAGTTTAAATTACATGATATCTATGGTTTTTTTTTCAGTAAGGCGTATCTGAAATTGAGAGACTCTTTCATTCATATTCCATTCAGCTTTACGTTTTTCATTCTTCTATTTGTAGAGTATGCTAGCCAGAACTGTTGTCTTTCTATCTATACTGAAGAATCCCTCAAAAGTTTTATAATGGCACTGTAATTAATGAAAGAGGAGAGAATCTCTCATTGTTAGATTCGCGCTCTTAAAAAAAAGGAATCGGCCGAATCGACATTGCAGACTCATATTATGTGTCTGCAATGTAGATTCGGCCGATTCCTTTTTTTTTTTTTTTTTTTAAATTTTGCCCCATAGGACAACATTTTTTAAACTTTATTCCAGAACTGAAGCAAAATGCGGTATTATTTATGCTCAACTGGAAAACTTTTTACTGCTAGCAAAAAAAATAAAAAATGCATAGTGTAGACACAGAGAACAGACATCTAAGCTAAAGTGCCCTCCGTGTGTAAATTTCTGTAACTGCCATTTTAAAATTACAGCTTGTTTCGGTTAGTTTTTGTGATTCGTATGTTGATGGCGCCACCTGCGCGCCTTGAGATTTGATAGCCTGTCAATTTTAGTTTCGTGAAACCTAGACTAGGCGGCGCTGATTTTCCAACGGTTTGCTTTTGAAAATTTACACAGTGAATTGAGAAAAAAATGTTCGAGCCTGGATGTCTGTTCTCTGTGCTATGGGTTTCTACAACAGCAAACCAATTTCAAATCGCTAGTTGCATATTGATTGTTGTTAATAGTTCTCGAGTATAGCTGAAAACGGCTCAATAGGGGGTTTTCATTTTTTAAAAAACATGTTTTTTTCCATCTGTATCTATGATGGGTATTCTTCTTAGCACAAAAATATTATTTATGAATCTCAACTATTTTTTCTAGATTTTTAAATAAGAAAAATCTAATCCTTTTTATTTTTACAAACGACACAGTTTTACAGAGTGACATTTATTTTCAGTAACGGGGGTTCCCAGCACTTAATTTTCAATAACGGTGGCTCCCATTATGACATAAATGTCAACTTATGTATGCTAGAAATCAATGGTTGGTTTGTTGGTTTAGGTAGTCTGTTTTTTGTAGCGTGTTTCATGGTAAAATAGGATGGTGTTGTCTTGCAATCAAATTTTTTCATAATATTTTGAAATTGTTTTTTCAACAGCTACGCTTGTCAAAATTAAAAAATAAATTAAATGCCGGTATATTATTATATTTACTATCGCACAATGTTATAATCCACATACCCCTATAATACCCTATTCTGTATTTAATTTCGTTTCAAATAGTGAATAAGACAGCTTTAAATTTTACAGCCATGTTTATTTATTGAAAGCAAACTAAAACATCCGAAACTGATGTGATGAACGCCAACGCGATTCCTATCAGCCCTTCTCGTGAAACGATTTCCATCAAACAATGAGGATTCATTATGGCGTTGTTAGATACGGAAACATCCAGTGCTAGAGAATCCTTCATGAAATGATCTTTTAGGTGCTTGAAACTTGTGCAAATAGTACCATATTCGGCACATCGGAAAGGGACTGGATTCCTCAAGTTGGTGTTCATCTTGTGGAATTTCTTGATTTGATTTCTCAATTCTTCCACATAACCAAATATACGTGAACAGCATATGGCCACAGAGCATGGTAGACCTTTTTTGTTTCATGCAATGTTAAAAAATTGTAATTACTGATAATAGCAAAAACTTAACCAAATAGAAGTCATTTGTTGATCATAGTCAAACAATGAGTTTTCCTGATTTACTGTGTGTACCAAATAATTGCTTGAAGGATTTATGAAACCTTTGACGGAGACTTTCTTATTGAAGGCGTGTATCAAATCCAATACTCATTGAAGGCCATCATGATTTTCAACATCTTGGAAACATCAGCGATGCGTTAAGTAAAACACTGGCCAGACTGAGCAGTTATACCATGTTATAAGCCTACACTCAGCCAAATAATCTTAAGAATTTCATAAGGTTAGTCTTATGAACGATGCTATGGAATTTCATAAGGCCGACTTATGAATGGATTTTGTTTCACACGTTGTTGTTCTTGTACACCTTTAAGCTTCCTTGATTACAAGTGTTGATATATACTAGTTGGCAAGTCACTGGACCCATAACTCCAACGTTCATGGTTCGAATCCATGTTGCTCCATATTTTTATTTTTTCAACATCATTATATTTCATAAGATAAATTTATGAAATTCACATTGAATTCTTATAGCAAATTATCATAACAGAATCTAATGAATATCGAAAGTTTATTTCGGTGAGTGTATCTTGATGACGAATTTCTCAATGAAATTTTTTGAAAACCGTTATAATATGCTATACAGCAGTAGTCTGAACAAGGCATAAAGAACCCGGCGCCTATTGTTGTTTTGGTGATGTTACTGCTACTGCTAAGAGTAGTTTATTTGTGCAGTTATTGTAGAAGATACATTACGATCCAAATTGCAAACTGTATAGTGTCAATAGTTTGAGCCAATGAGGTCTAAACAGGTGGCGAAGAGCAGGGTGTTTGTCGGTATTAGTAACTAAAAATGTGTAAACAATTCATGATTTCGGGTAGTGACGTAAAACTCCAAAAACAAGCGAATAATAACAAAACAAGTTAAGTTTTTTTCCGCATCCTTTTAGTGCACAAAAAGGCATTTTTCAGCCGAAACCTTTTAAAAAACTATACTAATTACTGAAAATAAACATTCCATCTTGTGATTAGCTGCTGTTGTAAATTGTTTTTTTTTTGGAGATCTACGTCACGCATGTTTACAAATAAACAGCTGTGCATCATCTCACGAACACAATGACAGTATTTTGCATTGCACTAATGCAATTTAACCACTTCTTCTCCACCTGTATAGACCTCATTGAGTTTGAGCATCGTTGTGTACATTTCAAGATATCTGTTTTATTAGGTCGAAAGTAAAAACTGTCAAATCGAGTTATCAGCACCATCGAATCGATAATCCACAGCCGCCTCTTAGTTTTTATGATGAACTATTTCGACATGGAGTTTTCATAAGAGCCAATGTCACAAACGTAAACAACGGCTTCTTCCACAAATTTCTTGAGAATGCTAACTTAATCATAGTGAATTACCACGATGATTGTACAGAAGAGGAGTTCCCCTCTACAATAGAAGTGATAGTTTACTTGAGCGAGTTTGCATTTTCAATAAATTTGCGGTAGAAGCCATTGTTTACGTTTGCGACATTGGCCCTTATGAAAACTCCATGTCGATTTAGTCAAACAGTTTTTCCGTCCCTCTATACGAACTTTTTCAGAAAATTGGTCAAAAAAATAAATTGTTAAGTTTTTGTGAAACATTTTGTGAAACGAAGTTCGAGTGGTAGTAAAAACTGCTCGAATAAATTGTCCATTTCGATGCGGAATTCCCGGGAAGTGTGCCCATGCATTCTGTTTTTGTTTGACACATTCAATGTAAACATAACCTCATGTCAACAACGCACAGCAATCATCATCACCCGCTTTTCTACAGTTAGCCGTTTACAGGAAATTTCTATTTAATAACAAATTTCATTCAAATTGAACTTTTTCATACGCAAGATGGCATTCAAAGAAAGCTGTCCAACATTTGTAAGTATATTAACTACTGAATCCTAGAGGGTTTGAGCTGTTTAGTGGAATACCTGTAACTAGAAATTAGAAGAAGAATTAGTATCTTCCATTTAATTCCAACTACCTTTGCTTATCTTCGACAGATACGCGTATTTCGTCTACAATGTGCAGACTTCTTCAGTGTCTCGTACTAATAACTCGACGAGTTATTAGTACGAGACACTGAAGAAGTCTGCACATTGTAGACGAAATACGCGTATCTGTCGAAGATAAGCAAAGGTAGTTGGAATTAAATGGAAGATACTAATTCTTCTTCTAATTTCTAGTTATATTAACTACTGTTTACAGCCTGGTTCAAACGAAAGCTTTTATCTCTCTCTCAGACTATTCCCTGTGATTTCGGCAAGCGACATGGTATTACGGCAGCTTGGTTCACGGAAGATAAAATTTCCGTCACCGCCTACAGTAACCAGCTGTTGAAATCCGTCGATAGACGTCCACCCAACAATTCGCCTGTCAATGTATATCATTTGACGACGAACTTTATTCTGGACGAACCGATTCTCCGCAGTTTGGTTACGGAATGTAGCAACGTTTTCCTGAATCTTCAGCTGGTTCGGAACAGCTCCCCTGCTGCCGCCATAGATTATTTGAAGATTTCCCGGAGTTATCGCAGCGCTATCCGGGCTTGCCTGGAGAAGCTGCAAGATTTGATCGCCAGCAACGAGTTGCGTGATGTTGAGCAGTACCGGAACTATGTGACCATCTTCTACTCGGTAGAATCTATTTGGCATTTGGTGGAAATTTTGATAATTGATTCCAGTTCGGTTAATGCCGTAGTTCCGAATTTACTCGATTGGGTGCGGTTCCATTTTCCAACGGCAGAGCGACTGGCGACGGAATTGTTGCAACATGGGCGGGAAGTTGATTCCAGCGATGACTACTGGCCAGTGGTGAAAGGATTGATAATTCAAGGACAAACCAATGTAGCTAGAGCATTGCTAAGGCTGCATACAAACTCGGAGAGTGTGTGCTTCGAGGTGGCTGAGCAGGTTCTCCAAACGATGCCGATCTATAGCGTGTACGGTGGCCTGTCGATTCAGAAGTTTAAATCTCAATGGCAGTATTGGTCGGCCAACGCACGGTCTAAGGTTGACGCAGGAATTCTTGCTGTTGAACCAGAGCTAGAGGAGATAATTAAGGTAGGGATTGAATTTTGTTTGCCAGCATTGTTGATTAAGACTTGTTTTGGCTTGTTTCAGCTCGTGATTGGTGATCGAATAACGTGGACAGAACAATGTAACAATGCATCCTGTTGGTACGAGTACTTCCCTGGGTTCTTGTTCTATACTGAATCAACCTGCAAGTACTACGAATTAGGTACCTTTGCCAACAATTGGCTCTCACAGTGGATTAGTACAGGAGGAACGAATCCATCATACAAATATTTGGACAAAATTATTCTCTCAGTCATGGAGAATAACCTTCCTCAGGTGCTGCACAACATTCAGAACATTTGTGACAACAAATGGTTCGTTACTCATTTAGTGGATCTACTGTACCATTGCGGTCAACTCACATTATCTACCGGCGGTAACGTCGAAGAGCAGGATGCCGAGAAAATGTTCCGCGAATCGTTACTGTACGATTTTGGTTGTTTGCTCATGTCGCGGAACTCGTCACTATGGGAAGCCGGTTTGGACTATTTGGAATTCTCCAGTACTGAAGGCCTAGGAGCTCGCGAGGCACTTCTCGGCAGAATTCCTATCAAAAACGAAAAACAAGCAATGAAGCTAATCAACGTTGCAAAGAAGAATGGTTTTGCCAGTGTGGAGAGTGAAATTTGCAAAGTGTTGGTGAAGCGTAACCTTACGAACAAACAGTATGGCAATGCTCTCGAGTGGGCCATTCGTTCCAGGGATAGCTTCTACGTAACGGCAGTGGCGAACATCTTCTTGGAACACTACTGCAACTACGGCGAGATCATGTGTGAGGATGTGATTGCCAACATTGGAGCGAAGATGTTCTGCTCGCCGAGGTTAATTTTCCTGGTCAAGTACTACGATTTCCGCCAGTTCTTCCTGGAGCGATCGATGGCGCAGGCAGCGGAGTTGTTGGTTAATCTGTTGGACTCGAAGATCACCCCAAGCTAGTGAGTATTATTTATGTTTTTGTTAATTCAATAGAGATTTCTTGTAGATCTTAAGTTTTGCTAACAGCATTCCTAATTTTAAACAAAGCCCTCGTTAAGCATTTAATTAGCAAACCGTAAAATGAAATTTTGATCTGAATTTTCTAATTGCTTTCGCAAACAATGATCGGTTTCTCAAAGTATTTAGCATTCCTGCTTAGTTCAACACAACGCTCGTCGTTACTTTAAATTTATTCGGAAAATTCGGAATGTTAAATTGTTAAAGGCAAAACACGAGCAAGCCGAAGGAGTTCGTTGATTGACTAAATTCGTAAAACGATCTTGAGGTCAACACAAAGCCACCATATAGAGACGTGGGTCTTGGACGATAAGGTTCACAGCATTAAGATATAACAATAGGACTAATGACTTCATTGGGACATTATTGACGCGGATGGAAAAAATCGGACTGGCAATCAACAACAGCGATTGTTAACTGGGTTCCATGAATCAGCGAATATATGTTACAATGAAAAAGCAGCTAGTTAAAATTACTTCGGTGCCTGCTGCAACGGTTAGTGAAAAAATGCCTCTATAATTTTCCACGTCTTGCTTAAGTATTGCCATCCTTATAAACTAAAAACGAATGATGGGGTTATCTGCCCAATCGATAAGAAAGGCGACAAGTTGGACTGTGAAAACTGTCGTGCGATCACTGTCCTTAATGCCGCCTATAAAGTATTATCGCAAATCATCTCTCAACGACTGTCGCCACTAGCAAATAGATTTGTGGGAAGTTATCAGGCCGGCTTCATCGAAGGACGGTCTACAACGGACCAAATCTTCACTTTGCGGCAGATTATCCAAAAGTGCCGTGAATATAGAGTCCCAACGCATCATCTATTCATCGACTTCAAAGCCGCATATGATACAATTAACCGATATGAGCTATGGAAGATTATGGACGAGAACAGCTTTCCGGGGAAGCTGACCCGTCTTATCAAGGCTACGATGGATGGAACCCAGTGCTGTGTGAGGATATCGGGTAGATTATCGGGTTCATTCGAATCCCGCAGGGCGCTTCGTCAAGGTGATGGTCTCTCTTGCCTCCTGTTCAGCATTGCTCTTGAAGGTGTTATGCGACGAGCGGCGAGGCATGATTTTCAACAGATCCGGTCAATTCATCTGCTTTGCCGATTACGGGGATATTGGGTTGATTACGGCAGAGAATATTGGGTTGAAGATAAATACGTCCAAAACGAAGTACATGCTGGCAGGCGAAACCGAACACGACAGGGCCCGACTGGGCAGCAGTGTATCGATCGACGGCGATGAGTTCGAGGTAGTCGATGAATTTGTCTATCTCGGCTCACTGGTTACTGCGGACAACGATAACAGCCGTGAGATCCAGAGGCGGATTATTAGTGGAAGTCGTTGAGATTGGCAAAAATGAGTCTACGTTGTTTCTGCACAGGCCCTAAGTGGGGCACCCTTGTGCTGAACTGGCCGACTTGACGTGCCGCAAAGGCTCAGTAGGGATTCTTTATCATGAAGCTAAGAGTTTAGTTTTTAATCTCTTAAATCTATTAATCTCAAAATATAAAAATCTTAAAATGTAAATATTGTCTAAAAACCTAAAATTTTAAAATTCTAAATTTTTTAAAATCTATGAATATAAGAATCTAAAAATCTAAAAATTTAAATATCTAAATATCTAAAAATCTAAACATCTAAACATCTAAAAATCTAAAAATCTAAAAATTTAAATATCTAAATATCTAAAAATCTAAAAATCTAAAAATCTAAACACCTAAAAATCTAAAAATATAAAAGTATAAAAATCTTAAAATCTAAATTTTTAAAAATCTAAAAATCTAAAAATTTATAATTCTAAAATTAAAAATATTCAAATCTAAAAATCTAATAATCTAAATATCTAAAAATCTAAAAATTCTGAGATTTTGAAACTCTTCTATTTAATCTTTTGGCAAAATATGAGTGCAATCGGCTTTGAAAAAAACAACATCGGCTTATTTTTATGCATACAACAACAAACAATGTAAGCTTATCGGAGAAAACAAAATGTCTTCTCAACTTTAGTGTACAAAAAGTTGATAAAAAAAGCTAACTGGTAATTCTGGGTTCATCCCTTCACACACATAAGAGTAGTATGAGGGGCTTTTGTGACAACGTATGCAGATTTGAGGCATAATCGCGATAAATTTTTCACATATTTTGGAATGAGTATTGAATCATTTGATGAACTGTTAGCAAGGATTCAAAACAAAATAATTATGAACGGATGAAGTCGATTCCGTCTAGGAGGTCAATTGAACAATCGGCCAAGTACTCTGAGAAAAATTCTATCGTTATACCGACAATTAAATCATGGTCAGGATGACTATCGCTTATAATGTTTGCAATAACCATGAAAATGGTCGAATTCACCACGTTAATGGCATTTTTGACTATGATCATGGTAACAAGGACTATTCCGACATTATGGCAAATGTTGTATCAACTATTTTTAATGGCCGATTTGACCATGATCATAGTCGGTTCAAAATCACTATACTGCAATAGTCATCCTAACCCCCAATAATGGTAAAATCGACTATCAAATTTGTTTCTGTGTAGGATTTTGAGGGCTTGAATTATACATTTCTAAATGAGAAAGCGGGTTTTTCAAGTTTAGAAAGGTGTTAATAGTGGATAGGACGTTGTTCAAGTAGTTGCAGAAGGGTTTGATTACACTGATAGGCAAAATAAAATGCCCACCTCATCGTTTTTTCAATTTCTCTCATTTACTTGGTTCAAATTAAAGTAAACACACTGTATTTTTTTTATTATCTTATTTTTTATATTCTTTTTAAGTTTCACTTATGGAATACTGCAAAAATAGGAGTTTTACTTAAAGAAAAAAAAATCAATTTGTGTTGAAAAAAAAAACAGTGACAAAATGAAGTGCCCACTTCATTAAGGCTACAGAAAACATAAATTAAAGTAAAATAAAAGCATTTCAATAATTGATGTGTCCTCCTTTGGCCTTCAGGACCTCCTGCAGTTGCTTCGACATGCTCTCGACCAGGTTCTTTAGGTGCTGTGGATGTAGCTCTTCCCAGGCGCGCTCCAGGGCTTCAAAATAATTATTTTTATTGGTAACACCAGTTTTGTCAACCCTGGCATCGAGAATCGCCCACAAATTCTCGATGGGATTGAGGTCCGGGCTTTGTGGAGGCCATTCCAGCGGTTTGATCCGACAAGACCGGAAGAAAGACTTGGTCTTCTTGGCAGTATGCTTCGGGTCGTTGTCCTGCTGGAATACGAACTTCTCTTCAAGGCCCGTCTGGAACAGCGAAACCTCCAGATTTTCTCGCAGGATGTTGGTGTAAGAATCTGCCGTCATTATCCCGTCGATTTTCACAATGCTTCCCACTCCACCCCACGAAAAACACCCCCAGACCACCACATTTCCTCCTCCATGCTTCATCGTGCCTTGGATGTGGCGCTCCTGAAGCTCCTCTCCCGATCTGCACCAAACACGAACCCGCCGCTTTCGGTTAAACAGCTCGAATTTTGATTCGTCCGTCCAGAGAACCGTTTTCCAGAACTCTAGGGGCTTATCAGCATGCTCCTTAGCAAACTTAAGCCGTTTGGCTTTGTTTGCCTTGCTGATAAATGGGCGCTTCCGGGCAAGTTTGCTATTCAACCCCTGTGCTACGAGACGGCGACGAACAGTTCGACCGGAAACTGATAACTGAAGGGTTTCCTGTATCTCGCGGACAGTTACCTTCGGGTTCTTCTTGACTTCGCGCATGATCTTCTCGCATCCGTTTTCCGCTTCCTGCCTCTGCCAGGGCGATCCACCACTGATCCAAACGTTTTAAGCTTCAGAAGAATTTTGCCAATTGATACTGTATTTCTTAGCGACAGCCTGGTGCGATTCACCGTTTTGCACATCACGAACGACCAATTTTCGGATACACAAGGGAATTGCTTTCGAAAGCACTGCGTTCTCCATTTTTTTTTCAATTGAATCAAATGCGATCACGTATACAAATGCACCAGGTTGAGCCGTTTGCTTCAAAACATATCAAAATATCAAAACATAAACAATCGAGGGGTCTTCCAATGGAAACTTATCGAGAACATATCGATTTTTGAAGTGGGCACTTTATTTTGTCACTGTTTTTTTTTCAACACAAATTGATTTTTTTCCCTTTAAGTAAAACTCCTTTTTTTCAGTATTCCATAAGTGAAACTTAAAAAGAATATAAAAAAATAAAATAAGAAAAAAAACTACACTGTGTTTACTTTAATTTGAACCAAGTGAATGAGAGAAATTGAAAAAAACGAAGAGGTGGGCCCTTTATTTTGCCTATCAGTGTATTGCCTCTAGCTTACTTCTCCCGTGTACCAAACGACAATGGATGGATGAAAGAATGCCACTGAGTACTATTTGATTCTTCTGCAGTTGATAGAGGAGAAGGTGAAATTTTGAGGGCTGATCGATACAAAATCCCAAAAGTAGTTCGTGTGGTCGAGTTTTTTTAGTCAAAAGTCCAACGCAACTTCCAGTGCAACCCCGTCTAGAGTCAAAAATCGGCCTTGCGGTATTAGCGCGCTGCAAATTGATTATGTTCAGCATTACTTTTTCATTTTTTAGGTTTTCGGTCATCTTTCGAGCCAGAAAATCATGATGAACGTGATCTACTAACTGGATCTGCCGATTTCATAGATAGAAGAAAAAATTCAGGTGAAAAATCCCATGGAAGCGAACAGATAAACGAAATATGCGAAGAATCGTACACTTTACCTTCACAATTTACGTGGATTAGTTTTCCTAAGATTTACAGTGCGAATTCAACAAAGCTAGATTGATGTGATGAACAAAACAGCGAAAAATATGTCACCAAAAGCAACGCATATTGGCAAGGTTGCTGTTTTTTTTTCAATTCTGAAAGGTTAACTGTCAAAAGTGTGCCTCAGTGTGCCACACATGTGGATTGAAAATTGAAGTGGCTGACACACTGTTCTAAGCAACTTACCCTTGGGTATAGCTCGTAATCTGGATGGCACATCACATTTTCTTTTATTTTTGACAAAATTATGAAATAACATTAAAAAAATTTACCGATTCGTTAAGTATGAAGAAAATATGAAAGTTTGATGGTTACCTTTGCCCAACCATATTTAATACATTACCTACACTGAGAAAATTTATCGTATGACCGCCATAAGATACACTTATGAAATTTCGACATAAGGAAAAACTTTGAAAATCATAAGATGTCCTTATGAACTGACGTCAGTGGCGATTTTTATTTTTTTCATAATATGGTCTTTGATTTTTCATAAGATAATCTTATGAAGGAGCATCTATTCTGTTTTATGAATTTCTAATGAAATTCTATTTCTGCTTGCGCCCATGTTTAATCTTCATAATACCGAACATGTTTAATATTCATATTACCGAACTTATCGATACTGAAACCCATTTTCCCAAAGTGCTAGTTTGTTTACAGCATCAACTAGCAGGATCGGTATTATACATGTTAGACATTTTACTAAAAGAGATTAGAATATTTTCTTAATCGAAAATAAACTTATTTCTATATGAAAACTCATTGCCTATATCATGTCCTCTGACCATATATCAATATGTATAAAACTTAGTACATTTAAACAGCTTCTCTGGCAAGATAATGTTCATTTTTAAACAATATTTTACCTCTAAACGTGCTTAAAACGGAAGCAGCAATCGGTAGGTCTGAAAGCAATTTACTTTCTGTAGCCATTTTTCTTTTTCACGGTAATTGAGTTATTTTCACATTGATGTGACACGTGGATTTCATAAGAGCGCTTATAAAATAGAATATAAGGTCGTATGAATTTCGTTCAGATCGTGTGAAATCCATAATAATCATTATGAAAACATGAAAAACTAATAAAAAATCGCTTCATAAGGTAGACCTTATGAAAATCATAGGCATTTTTTTCCTGAGTGTAAGCATAGAGAGATAGTTGTGTTTTGTTCGCCAGTATTCACTACAATATTTAGTTTATTTCTCAATTATTGGTAGTCTCATACCTCGGAATATGTTTTCGCTGGATTACAATCGCAGTGCATTTTAAATGTGGCTGGATTTTTGATTTTCCGTGTCAAAATTTCGTTAATCTCAGCCCTTTGAAATTTTATGAGAACAAAATGCTTGGACAAAATTCCCGAGGGGGTAGGCTACCTTAACAATTTTTAATTTCAGGACAATCGGAATTTTGAGCAGATGATGTGTAAAACCATTTTTGACATGTTTTAGTGTACCAGTTTTTTTTTTCTAGACATCGCTGGTTCGATAACCATTATTTGTGGTATCAATATGTACACTTGCGATGGAAATATTCTCGACGTTTAAGGCGGACATTTCGTTATTTTTAAATTCAAACTCACTCGCGAAATTTCAAAAAGGCGAAACACGACAATTTACACTAAAGTTTCTAACGCTTCCGAGAAGAAATATAACTTGAAAAATCACAATCATTGTGTAACGAAAGCCAGGCAACATGAGCATGAGCATGAGCATATTGATCACCCGTGGTTTGCTACTTCGTTATTGATCGAGACCAGCTGAAATTGCATAGAGAACCAAGAGAATGTCACCTGGGAGTAGTGAATCATTCTCAATGAGTGTAACGAAAGCCAGGCAACAGAAAAAATACTCTAATTTTATCATTTATGTCCGCGTTGCACAATACTAACAGCATTAACAAACAGAACTAAGCTGGTATTAACTTTTCCTCCGGGTGCGGGGAGAAACACAAAAAAAAAACAAAAAAAAAACGGAGAAAAACTACCGACCATCACAATTTTTTGGAAGGAATCAATTATATTCAATACTAGCT
This sequence comes from Aedes japonicus, assembly GCA_034211315.2. Lineage (NCBI taxonomy): Eukaryota > Metazoa > Arthropoda > Insecta > Diptera > Culicidae > Aedes > Aedes japonicus. Next base: position 46,401 of record JASCZW010001543.1, on the reverse strand, counting down.
GACCCGGCAGACGTTGTCCTGCTCACACTTTAACTACTTATTGGAAAATTGTAGAAGTAATTAGCTCGAATCGAATGCTTATGGTTGTTAGATGGCTTTGGATCTAGAGTAGTCTTGAATATTTGAATCAATCCATTGGACTCATGAAGCATCGCTTGCAATTGTTGAACAATGTCCCGCATCATGGTGGAATAATGTTGCTGAAGTGAATCTCCCATGATATAAATCTATAGAAATTTATGGGCTGTGTCCGTCGGTGGCAATATTGAACTCGCGTTTTGGTAAATTTGACCTGTAACGACGGTTTCACAATTTTATAATTTACTAATTTTTAAACTATGTCCAAGAAAAGTTTTATATATTGTTATGTGCGTTGCGCCAAACGAAATCATTTTAAAACAACCATTTTAACTCTGGATGTTCTGCAGAAAATGTTTAGAACCACGTCCTGATCCAAACATCAATGAGCGCAAAGGCGCTGGTGTTTCATTTGGGAACTTAATGCATAACAATGAGAACAAACTACAATCATTGATTCAATGGCGACTGATATATTCGCATTGTAATCAACTAAAGGCAGCACGTTGAAGATTTTTTGGAGTGTAGGCTTGCCTTCGAAATCCATTTATAAGGTTATGTTGGGTGAGATTGTCACCTGATCTTTCTGATACTCTCCGGTTATGCTTCTTTCTAATTTTATCGCTTGTATTTTGAGCTGCTGTTTCTTCTTCACTCAACATCATTCGAGCCCATGAAATCCGTTGTCGATCCAATTCAGTTTGAGTGGCACGCTGACGGTCGCTTTGTCTCATTCGAGAATTTGCTAAGCTAGCAGCCATGCGGCTGCCACGATCGATATTATTCCGTCTAGTTGGAGGCATTTTACAACAATACTAATTGAAATTAACTGAAATCACAACTTAATTAGTATCTTTTTAATTTCTAGTAATTTCGTTGTTTTCATCTTCCTGATGCCCTATTAATCAAACAGCGAACAATACTATTTAATGCAAGGACAAATGTAATTAAACATGTGGCAGTTCAACACAGAAGACATAAGCTTTCCATTGACCTTCACTCCAATTCTTAACCAACATTAGAATAGGGTCTTTCAACGTTTGAAAACATACGCTTCTGAGCTTATTTTCACGCAAGCCATAAGCTACTCACGCAAACCTATAATATCATCGTGTAGGGTAAATTTTCCCCTACATGATTATGGTATTGATAGGCCGTATTATATTATTGATCGAGAATTTACATCTCTCTGCGAGGTGTCACCAATACTAACGTTTCAGTTTATACGTGTATCTACACGCTATTAATCGTTTATACTGAGGTTACTTTTTACACAGGGATGAATGCGCTGTTAAAAAACACCGTTTATAAAAAAACCGAGTAAATCCCTGAATCCACGTAAAAAACCGTAATTCACGAAAACTTCGTAAAATGCGATAAAAGCTTGGTTTAGACACATTTTTGATCAAATTTTAGCGAACGGTATCTTCACATGAATAACGAAAACCGCGTATTTTTTCCGCAAACAACTTAAAATTCCGAAAACTCCGTAAAAAATTGCAAAATAATCGACTCTATTGTATTATAATTTTTTGTATATCTTTTCAAAAGGTCAATCAAAGATTCTCTTTTCTCTCGTTCTTTTGTTTTTGTTAATAACGACGCCATTATAATAGTTTCCAACGGTTCCTCCTTACAAATCGAAAGACGGTCTTGCTGTCTTGGATATTCCCATACAGAATGACAATTTGGTTTTTATGAGTTTTTCTCATTTTCTAGCAAATTTTTCTAAACTTTTTGTTTATATAAACCTGTTGGGAACCAAAACAAACCAAACAAAAAAGAAATCAAGACAATCCATTGAGTCGTTCGTGAGTTATGCTGTCACGAACGGACAGCATTTCATTTTTATATATAGGGTATGTGTCCCTTGACTCAGCCTATTATGCAACCATCGATTACATTGTTGATTATAACTCCTAAAGTTTTCAAGCTGAAGACGAAATTCAACTAGTTCTACACTTGCTAAGATAGATTTGATAAGACATTTGGTAGTATGTTTCACGAAAAGTTACACAACTCTTTTTATAAAGTCAGAAACTTTCAAGAGATGTGGATTTAATGTCGGTCTACAGGCACCAAATTGGGTCTATTCATGGATGCAACTTTGTCCCATTCGATGGATTTAAAACGAAATGCAGTCTTTGTATGGTTTTTTCTTCTAATTCTTTGAATTAAAGCATTGCTAGCTGTATTCACTATACTTAACACAAAATTTCACAAAACAAACTAAAGTAAAACTGTTTTGAAACACATAAGTGATGTTCATATATGATTTACTAGCCATTCAATAATGAAAACAATATAATTAACTATACAAAGGCTTAGTTCCTTTGGTTTGTGTTTAGATGAGCCACTTGAATACAAGCAACCGCAAACACATGCATTTCCACTTGAAATTTTACCAATAACAACCTTTTTACTACGTTGTTGATACAACAGGCCATAGTTGGGAACACGCAAAAAAATATGTCCCTAAAATTGGGTCTATGATTTTCTTGTAAAATCATTGTTATTTTAGCAACGTAAACTGTAAGTTTGTAACGTGTAACTATTTTCTGTACATCCAGGCGGCATTACTTGCTTTATCGATTTAATTAAGCCAAATTTAGATCACTTGAAGATCGTGTAGTTCATCTGTTCAGCTTAACCATTGAAATCATGACGCCGCAAAAGTTCAAAAAATCGAAAATTACGCGGAAGTGAAATACTATAAGTTGGTTAATATTGTCTCCATTGCTTCGGATTACATCGGCCATTCTAATAGGAACATGATTTTGTTGATTATTGCTGAATTTATGACACATTTGGTACATAGGCCGAATGAAGGAGCTAGGCTAACATTACATCCCCTTACCCTATATAGATATCTTACACAAAACACGTGTAGTTTTTATGATTTCACTGTTCATTTAGGTTGAATTACGAATATATTTTTGATTTTTTTTTTTTCGCGAAAAGAACGCAGCAAAAACAAAACACGTCAGTTTCCAAACACGGCTTGCTGCGATCCATCCAGTTGAAATGCATAGACTTATCAAAATCCCTCTATTTTTTTCTCCACCAGCTTCTGGCCCTCGCTGCTGGCGGACACCATCCCCCTACTGGAGCACAAGGAACCCGTCATCCCGACCAAGGAAACGTACACCATCCTGCATCATCTCGAGTGGGACCTGGTTCCAATGATGGAGAAGAGAAAGGAACAGCTGAGAAGCAGTAAGAAGCCCCAGAACGGAGACGCCGCCGACGTCGACAACCAAGCCCTGTTGCCGAAGTTCTCGTCTAACCTGCTGAACAACTGCACTGAAGATTTGGTCAAAATGCTACGTTTGGCCTGTGCACGAAATCTGGCGCGGGCGTTCATTATCGAGAATACGGTTGCGGATTGAACAATGATTCAGAATAAATAAATTTCCTTGGAAGGAGAGAGTGAGCGTTGGGTAATTTTCGGAGAAAATCCAAATGAAACTAGCACGGCTTATGAATAATTTAACTCTATTTTTTCTCGAAATAATTTAAATTACACATTGTTGTTGGTTGTTTTTTTTTGCTGTAAATTTTCTTATTATGTTGTTTGATTTACAGTATTAAAATTACACTTCCTTAGCAGGCTAAAAACGTTGTTGTTGGACAAACGAAAAAAAAAAACGAGAAAAAATCATCCACTGTATTGTTTACGCTGTTGTTGTTTCTTGTTTGCTTCACTATGTTCAATATTAGGTTAGGTATATAGTTTTCGTTTTCTCGTCCTCACAAAACCGTTCTTGGTCGCTAGACGGAGCTCGAGCGCGGTTGTTTTTTTTTTTATTCACTTCCTTGTGTTGGTTGGGTGTGTATGATTAGTTTCGCTCGCGTATTGTTCTTCGGTTTCAATTCTCCCTAATCGTGTCTTCTCAAAAAGAAAATGTACAATAATTATTATTGTAGCTTAGCTTATCAAGAGTTCTAATTTCAATGTGTTTCTTGAGTGATTTTTTTTTCTTCACCTAGGGTTTATGTTCCGTTTTAAGCGGTTCATCTTATTCCTAGCCTGTTTCTGTTTTCTTTTTCAATATTTTTCTTCAGGACAGCGTGCTTTAGATTAGTAAAAAAAAAACCTATTCCACGAAGAGTACGCTACCCCCAAAATAAGGAGTCAGTTGTCGGTTCACTTCGTCCATACGAGGAAGGAGATAACGGTTTCCTAGAAGGTGGGATTTTCAGTTCGCACCGTTGGCAGCAAATCCTTCGGCCGCATCGTCGTCCTCCGCCGACGGATCAGCTGACAGTACCGACGCCCGTCGCAGTTTCTTTACGCTTACTTTAGGCACGGTCTTACCCTTACCTGATCGCGTCATGCGCTTATTGCTGCTGGTGAGGATCTGTTCCTCTTCATGCGGCTGCTGCTGCTGCTGTTCGACGATCTTACCATTATCCTCGTAATGGCCACTGTCGTCTTCATCCTCGGCCCCCGCAGCCCCGTCGTCATCTGGATCTTCCGCGTAGCTTCGCTTTTTGCCACCAACCGTTTTAGCAGTCCTATTGTTTACTTTCTTACCATTATTACCAGTACTAGTAGTGTTACCGCTAAGTCTACTGCTGCTATTGATGCTGCCGCCGATCGTTTGTTCTTGTTCATTAACTAACTCATCACCACCGTTCAACATTTCAGAATTGCTATTTGTATTGCCACCACAGTGCGTCCGATTCTGATACACCAACAACGATTCTGATTGATCACTTGAACTTTGTTTCAACTTGTTACTATTACTCCCGTTCACTAGATAAACTGACGACGACGCTAGAGACGAGGAATCGACGGCGGCGGTGGCGACGGCGGGTTCGGTTTCCATCCGGGTTGACGCCGCACCATCGTCCGCTTCCCCGTTGACGTACGATCGCAGCTGGAGGACCTCCTTTTCGAGCACCTCCTTGTCGTCCTTGGTGTGCTTCAGCTCCTGCTGGAGGAACACGATTGTGCTCTGCATTCCCTCGACGTCTTCGTCCATCTCCTGCAGGAAGTCGTCCAATTCTGTTCCGAGAAAAAAGAACACACGGGAAGATGATTAGTTAGATAGTAGTTGTTGTTATTGTAGTATTACGAGTATTAGTACAGGACACATACGAGACGAAATCAGAACTGGTAGCTCCTCTAATAAGCTAAATTTCAAAAAATGATGTACGATGAATTTGTAGCGCATGGTTTCTTAAATCATTTTGTTTATGAATGTTTTTATTCTGCTCTATTTAGGTGACCTTTAGCCACCTGGGCTAGTTCGTCACCGGTGTTTAAGAATGTGATGTTTAAACTCATATATCTATGGAATGAGAGCGATAGTAACACCGAGAAATACTAAATAACTGAATATTCTAGTCAATATTACTGTAACTAGTGCTCTCACGCTCTAGATATTTGAGCTTTTACATCACACTTTTAAACAAAACTGTTGTAAAAACATGCACTACAAGTTCATCATTACACATCTTGTTTTAAAATAGAGCTTGTAAAGCTCATACTAAATGGCCCGTGCCAATCGTGAACGAAATACTCGTATTTATCATAGATAAACATAACACACTTAGAAATTATTGCGGATTATGATGATTTTCACAGAGATCTAAACAGCTGAATTCAAGCTGAAAAATGCATTAGGTTAATTTAATTTATTTTATTTTCGTCAACAGATAAAAATGTTCATCCCAATGACCCTTTAAAAAAAATTAAATTACATACGAAAATTAACAAAACTTAACAAAAACATATACGGAAACAACGCTTATTAACCTCACGGGATACATTAAAATCAAACACATTATAGCAGCTGTTGAACACGCGGCACATGCTTTGCACAGGTTCGTGTTTGCCGTAGTTGGTCCTTGAGTGCCGGAACACGAAGAACTGTTGTAAACGGAGATTTCGTCGTCGAGTGTTGATGGTCAAGAGATCCAGTAGAGCAGAACAATCAACATTTCCTTGAAGCAGATCACCAATGAAACACGCTTTGGCTACCATACGCCTACCTCCCAACAGATCCAGGTTGATGAGCTTGCACCGACTTTCATAACTTGGCAATCTGCGAGGGTCTTGCCAGCGAAGATGTCGCAAAGCAAAGCGTATAAACCTTCGCTGAACAGCTTCGATCCTCTGGACTGCGTTTTGGTAGAAAGGGGACCAAACGATGGCACAGTATTCCAAGAAAGGGCGAACCAAAGAGCAGTATAATGCCTTCAGACAGTAAACGTCCTTGAAGTTTTTTGCGAAGCGGAACATAAATCCTAGCTGCGAAGAGGCCTTGGAAACAATATACGAAATGTGAACCTTGAACGACAGTTTGGAGTCGAGCATTACTCCCAGATCCTTGACCGTTGTTTCTCGTTTCAAGCGCGTACCTCGAAGGATGTAGTCGTGGAGATACATCGCACGTTTTCGGCCGAAGGAGATAGTTGAGCATTTGGATACATTTAAGGACATTCTGTTGATTCGGCACCAGTTATCGAACACTTGCAGTTCCTGCTGAAGAAAGTGTGCGTCTTCCGGACATTTTATAACGTAGTACAGCTTCAGGTCATCCGCGTAGGATAATTTCAAGCATTTGAGGACCAAGTTCACGTCGTTCATATATAGCAGGAAAAGGAATGGGCCAAGGTGGCTACCTTGAGGAACGCCGGATGTTACCGGAAAGCTAGATGAGGCGTAATCGGCAATCTTCACGGACATAGTTCTACCAGTCAGGTATGAACGGAGCCAGTTCAACAAATTGATCGTGTACCCCCATGTTGCCGTATTTAGAAATGGCAATCTGATGGTTCATTTTATCGAAGGCCGCAGAGAGATCTGTGTAAATGGCGTCTACTTGATGACCGCGTTCCATTTCGCGCATGATGAACGATGTAAATACGGTTAGATTGGTCGTTTTGAGACGACTCTGCAATTGAAACTGATGGGCGTTGTACAAGCTGTTATTGAGGTTTTTGTAATCGTCGTTGGCACGAGCGTAGTTTGCCCTCGTAGAATCGGTGCGATATCTGCTGTGTTTCCTCAAAGCAGCCCTTTTAACTCGTTTCAAGTGTTTGAGGTCAGAATTAGACCAGGCAGGTTTGGGAGGCTTACGGTTGATTTTCTTAGGCACGAATTGATCGACGGCGTAAAGCAGAATACAGCACATAGTCGAAGCAGCAAAATTTGCATCCCCGTTTGCAAGAGTCGCGTTCCAGTCCACGTCGGCGAGAAAGTTGTTCATTCCCTCGTAGTCAGCATGGTTGAAGTCATAATAAACATTTTCGAAGTTGTCATGGAAGCTGTACTCAGGATTTAACTCCAGCGTCAGTAGCAGAGGGGAATGGTTTCTGCAGCTTTTGACAAGCGGTGTCGGAGCTTGAATGACAGAACATCTTTGACCCAGTTCTTCGGTAATGAAGCATAGATCCAGCAAACGATTGTTGTTGTTCGGAATGCCGTTAACTTGCCGAAGTCTCGCGGTAGAATAAGCATCAAGCAAGGAGAGAGATGCTAGGGCCGTATTTTGGATCTCGAAACGAACGACTTTTTGTACGAACGCTTGTGAGAAAAAGTTCTTCGTTTCGAGTTCCAAAATGTGGCCCCTGGTCTGAAAGACGAACATGAAGTATCTGGATAGTGGAAGCCGTTGGTATTGACATGCCATGAAATCGTGCTGAGGTTGAAATCTCCCACAACGACGATGTTGTCGCTGGGTCCCATTTGTGACACCATCCAATCCAAAGAAAAAGTGTGCTTATCGAGGTTCAAAGTAATACTGAGATTCTCTTCTTCGACTTTCTCTACCGTTGATAGTTGGTCGATATGGGATCCTAAATTACACTTTATATTATCGTTTCGGTGTTGAAAATAATTGAAAATGTTTTTACATAGCCGTAGAAACGCAAAGAGTCTCCCAATGTTACTTAGGACCTTATGCCTTGTTCAATTATAGTTGGCTAAAAGTTTGTCCTAAATTTTATAGTCCGTTTTGCGCTATACTTATTTTAAAATACGTTCTATAAACACGTATTTGAAGACCGGGCTTCTCCATTAGTGATCAGAACTAGTGTAATTGTACAGAGAACTACATAAACGGAGCTTCGGATTAGTTTACATCTTCAGTGTACAAATTCACTAATTCATTCTATTTATTGATCAGTATCGACCTCGGCCTCATGGGAGGAATCCTCTGCATCTCATCTCCACACTGCTAGGGGAAGGGTAATTGTGCTAGTAAGGTAGGTTTTTTTGTGATCAACGGATTTACTTCAATCAACGGAAGGGCAGTAGACTGCTTTTCATAATGAATCTAGTGGGGATCGAAAGAGACAAAATGGAGTAGAAGCAGAGCTGGGAAGTTCGTCTATTACAGCACGAGCAACGAAAGGTTGTCCCCAAGGAGGAGTCTTCTCACCACTAATGTGGTCCTTAGTTGTAGACGATCTTCTAAGAAGCTGAGAGTAAAAAGGTTTCGAGGTTTTAGGCTTTGCAGGCGATATAGTCATCATAGTGAGAGGAAAATTTCAAACTATCATTTCAGAGAGAATGCAATGGGGCCTTTAATTTACCCAGTCTCGGTGTATCAAGAAGGTCTTTAGCATTAATCCATCAAAAGTAGTAATTGTACCTTTCACAAGGAATTGGAAGTTTAATCTAAAAGCTTTTCTGCTAGGAGGATTGAAAATCCAGTGAACAGGTGAACACGAATACGTGCAATGAGAAGCGGAAAAGAGTATGCTTAGACTCAAATGTTAGGGGCGGCTCAAAATGCCGTCTGTCCTCCATGTTAGGAGCGGCTGATCATCGTCCTTGTGCCAGCGTGGGACTCTAAACAGTGCTGTGCACGATGGTCCTCCGGCGAGACAGGGGGTTGGGGAAGGCCCAACAAGCCGCCCTTAAAAAAAAAACAATGTTACAAATAATACAGAAGTTAATACGGACCGGAACAATCGGCAAAGACCTAGACTACGAATTAAGGACTACGATTGGAAACTCGGAACATGGAATTGCAAACCGCTCTGCTTCCCAGGCTGCGATCGGATAATCTACGACGAACTTCAACCACATAACTTCTAAGTCGTAGCACTGCAGGAGGTTTGCTGGACAGGACAGAAGGTATGGAAAAGCGGGCATCGAGCGGCTACTTTCTACCAGAGCTGTGGTACCACAAACGAGCTGGGCACCGGCTTTGTATTGCTGGGCAAAATGCGTCAACGCGTGATTGGCTGGTTTCCGATCAACGCTAGAATGTGCAAGCTGAGGATCAAGGGTCGATTCTTCAACTACAGCATCATCAACGTAAACTGTTCACACGACGGGAAACCCGATGACGAAAAAGAAGCGTTCTACGCGCTGCTAGAGCAAGTGTATGATGGCTGCCCGCAGCGGGACGTAAAAGTCGTCATTGGTGACATGAACGCTCACGTAGGACGGGAGGCAATGTACAGACCGGTAATAGGGCCGTATCGAACGATAATGGCCAACGATGCGTGAACTTTACGGCCTCCCGAGGTTTAGTAGTTCGAAGTACCTTCTTCCCCTGGAAAGACATCCACAAAGCCACTTGGAGATCACCTGACCAACGAACAGAAAATCAAATCGACCATGTTCTAATCGACGGGAAATTCTTCTCCGATATCGATCAACGTTCGCACTTACCGCAGTGCGAATATAGACTCGGACCACTACCTAGTTGCAGTATCTGTGCGCCCAAAACTCTCGACGGTGTACAACACGCGTCGAATTCGGACGCCACGACCTAACATTGAGCTACTACGGGAAATCGGAGTTTTTCAGGAATACGCGCAACAGCTAGAAGCAGCCCTACCAACGGAAGAGCAGCTTGGCGCTGCTACCCTTGAGGATGGCTGGAGCAGTAAGTAGAGGAGAAGAATGCAGCACGGGCGAGAATGCTGCAACACCGTACGAGAGCGAATGTGGAACGGTTTAGACAGGCACGGAACAGACAAAATTCTATTCTTCGAAGGAAAAAGCGCCAGAAGGAAGATCGAGACCGCGAAGAAATGGAAGCACTGTACCGTGCTAACGACATACGCAAATTCTATGAGAAGTTGAACAGCTCGCGCAAAGGCTACGTACCACAATCTGATACGTGCAAAGACCTGGATGGCAAACTTCTCACAGGAGAGTGTGAGGTGATTGAAAGGTGGAAGCAGTACTTCGACGAGCTCGGTAATAAATCTAGGAACACGCGCAGAAGATGACAGGACCCCGAACCCAACCCTTAAGGAAGTTGAGGAGGGAATTGGTCGGTTGAAAAACAACAAAGCCGTTGGTGTTGACCAACTCCCAAGCAAGCTATTGAAATACGGTGGTGAAGCACTGGCCAGAGCGCTGTACTGGGTAATTACCAAGATTTGGGAGGAGGAATGTTTACCGGAGGATTGGATGGAGGGAGTAGTGTGTCCCATCTATAAAAAGGGCGACAAGCTGGATTGCTGCAATTATCGTGCGATCACGCTACTGAGCGCTGCCTACAAGTTGCTCTCCCAAATATTATGCCGCCGCCAATCACCAATTGCAAAGGAGTTCGTGGGGCAATACCGAGCGGGATTCGTGGGTGCCCGCGCTACTACGGACCAGATTTTCGCGACTCGGCAGGTGCTGCAGAAATGTCGCGAATACAACGTGCCCACACATCATCTTTTCATCGATTTCAAATCAGCGTATGATACAATCGATCGAGACCAGTTATGGCAAATCATGCACGAATATGGATTTCCGGAAAAACTGACGCGGTTGAACAAAGCAACGATGGATCGAGTGATGTGTGTCGTGCGAGTATCAGGGACGCTCTCGAGTTCCTTCGAATCTCAGAGAGGGTTACGGCAAGGTGATGGATTGTCGTGTTTGTTGTTTAACATTGCACTGGAGGGTGTGATTCGAAGAGCTGGGATAGACACGACGGGCACGATGTTCAGGAAGTCTGTCAAACTATTTGACTTCGCCGACGACGTTGATATCGTAGCACGTAACTTTGAGACGATGGCGGAAACGTACATCAGACTTAAGGCTGAAGCTGGTAGGATTGGGCTTGGGATTAATGCGTTGAAAACAAAATACATGAAGGGAAGAGGCTCACGAGAAGACAATGTTAGCCTCCTAGCACGAGTTCAGATCGACGGTGATGAAATCGAGGTAGTAGACGAATTCGTGTATCTGGGTTCATTGGTGACCGCCGATAACAACACCAGCAGAGAAATACAAAGGCGCATTATAGGTGGCAATCGTGCCTACTTTGGACTCCGAAGGACGCTAAGATCGAACAAAGTTCGCCGAACCACAAAGTTGACCATCTACAAGAAATTAATTAGACCGGTAGTTCTCTACGGCCACGAAACATGGGCATTGCTAATGGAGGACCAACGCGCCCATGGAGTCTTTGAACGGAAGGTGCTGCGTACCATCTACGGTGCAGTGCAGATGGAAGACAGAACGTGGAGGAGGCGAATGAACCACGAATTGCACCATATGCTGGGAGAACCGTACACATCGCAAAAATCGGTCGACTACGATGGGCTGGGCATGTCGTAAGAATGTCGGACGACAGCAAGGTTGATCGATCAAGTAGAAGGCGACCTGCGGAACCTTCGCAGACAGCGAGGCTGGTGAGGTACAGCCATGGGCCGATTACAATGTGAACAACTTCTGTGTACAGCAGAGGCCACACCGGCCTCAGTCTGATTGATTGATTGATTTGAAAGGCAAATTCACTTATTCTTGAGAACTTATTCAAACAGGCGTATCTGATTTGGAAACAAAGAGGGGAAGTAAGATTCAAGCGTTAAAATCCATGAAACCCTCTGTTCATAAACCACGTACTCATTTTTGGAAATCTCAGATCCCCACCCCGCTCGTAGACTTTTGTCCATACATTTTTTTTGAATTTTTATATTGTGCGTAGACTTTTGTCAAACCCCCCCTCATCCCCCTGGAAAAGTCAACGTGGTTTATGAATAGCCCCTTAGCACTTTCATGCAAACTACGGCCACCGACACAAGACATAACATTTCCCTAACATGATGGTGATGCTACTTTCTATAAGGGCACTGAGAGAAATTAACATTTGGAAGATTCCCCTCTTTGTTTACAAAATCAGATACGTATGTTTGAAAAAGTACTCGAGAATTCATTCTATTTATAGATCAGTACCGACCTCGGCTGCATGACCAAAGAATTCTCTGCATCTCCACACTGCCAGTGGAAGGATAATTGTGCTAGTAAAGTAGGTTTTTTAAGAACCGTGATTTACTGTGATAAGCGATGCGATCAATGGCAGGACAGTAGACTGCTTTTGATGAATCTAGTGAGGATCGAAAGAGGAAAATGACCCTGACATTGGCCTCCAAACCTTCTGCTGAGTGAGCTACCCAGCCGCGTCTACTTATCCTAAAATAAGTTCTCCCGTGTCAAAAATGATCAAATCTTGTAATTGAAGTTGAAAATTAGTATATGGAATCGTTCATCAAGTACCTACGTCACGCAATTATTGACAATTTCCAAACCATTGTCATTGCATTGCGTCAACTTATATTTAGGAAGTGTTACATTCACTGTCTTAGCTTCTAAAGTTAGCTCTAAACCCCAACAGAAAACCGAACTTACCCAGTTGTGACTTCTTCACCTCCTCGTTGTAGCTCTTCTGCAGTGCCAGTTCGCCCTCTAATTTGGCCAACCGTCCGTTCGAGGTCATTTTTCCGAGCTCTTCGTTCTCCTGGTAGAGCAGCCGGCACTTGGCCATCAGCCGTTTGCCCGTGTTCGAGTCCGGTGTGAACTTCCAAGCCGACAGTTCGTTCTGTGTCTCCTCCAGCTTGGCCTTGGTCTGCTGGAGTTCGTTTTTGAGCTTCTGAAAGAGTATGTTGACGGCCGGGTCGAGCAGGGCGGACCGAAGCGCAGCCTGACCCGGTGCCTGGGCAGTCTTGAGCTCGGCGATTTGACTCTGTCGGGGGGGAAAGAACGAAAAATTATTTACTGTTGAATTCTGTACAGAGATGCTCCGCCAGGCATTCATTCTGGTGGGTGGACAAACTTACGGCAAAGTCCTGCATTTCTTGTTCCTTGACGGCAAGCCGTCGGGCGAGGATCCGTTCCCGGCGTTGAGATTCGGCATACTGTTGCTTGAGTTTACTTTCCGAATCTTTGAGTGATTGAACTTCTTCTGTAAAAGGGTGGGAGAAAGTGAATTATGGTGTTAGTTTGTATTCCTTTTTTTTGTTCAGAACAGCTACCTAGCAGACATAAAAAAACAAATTTTGAGGATGGTTTATGACTGTGTTTGTAGTAGTGTGGTGGACAAAGGTGTGGTGCAAATAGGTTGAAGAGTAAAGTTTATTGGTCTTGTGAGAAACCCATGACTATATTAAGTCAATAGAATCACGGTATTGGCTGGATACCTCGGGTGCTGTTCCCGGTCCAGTCGAAAATATAAGCCAGTATTTCCTTTTATTTTAATTAAAACATTTAAATGATGAAATTTCAGTACAGAGTTTTAAATTTAAATAAGACTCACATAAACTTAAGAGCAAAATAAATACATAGAACAATTAACAGCAGATCAGATAATTATTATCTAATAATCGTATGCTTGATCTAGGTAGTCCTTTAGTGCAGAGGAACTAGATTAGATTCACGTTTCAGTATTTTTGGTGTTAGAAAATTAATGATTGTCTAAGGAGTATAGTGCCTTTCACACAAAGTTTTTAAAAATAATGTTTAAAAAGAAAGTTATTGACTTTTTGAGCTCTCTTTTTTTTACAATAACCCTGGAACGCTTCTGAAAATAACTAAAAACCGGGTCGGGTAAAAATATAGTTTTCAATTTGTTTTCAAGATCGATCGGAACCAATAGGCTAAACGTAAAAATGGCCTACTTCACACTATTGTCAAAAAGTACCAGGAATTTGAATTCCAGTTTTTTCTTCTTCTTCATTAGTTGTTATATCTTGAACTGACATCTGTCAGAAATTTAATGAGCAAAGAGTTTGTATGGAGTTTTGTGTTGCAAACAAAATTTCTAGTGCGGAAAAAGTTGAAAAAGTTGCAGGAAGCCTTCGGGGAATCTACTTTTTTGAAAACCAGAGCTTACGAATGACACAAAAAGTTTAAAAGTAGTCGTGAAGTGGTCGAAAATATGCCTCATTTCGGAACACTCCTCAACTTCAAATACTGATGAAAACGTGACAATTATTAAGAAAACTAAGCTGGAACATCGTCATGTGAGCCCTGAATGGCTACTGATCTAAACATCCCGTATGGAATCGTGTAGCACATTTTTGTTGAATTTTTGCATCAAGCAACGTTTTACCGACCGGCTTGTTCTAAAGAGCTGAATTTCGTACAAAAAGACCATCGTAGAAGGTTGCATTTTCGAGGCCCAAAACATGTAAAATTTGCTCGAGCAGGCCCTTTCGGGGCTTTCGGGGATAGATATTCCGAGTCCATTAAGGCAAGAAAATTCAACGAAGGATTCGTCATCCTGGGGTATTTTGGGTATTTTCAAAAAGATGTAAAGGGTGTCCACTAAAAAAAGCGTCACGTGCAAATTGCTCTAACTTTTGAACATTTGAGTTAACACGGAGAAAAAAGTATGATTCAATCAATAATATTTCATCTAAAATCAACTATATTTATGCATTGATTTTTCGATAACCCAGGTGCATGATTCTAACAATCATACATTTCAAGTTGATTAAACTATTGTATGCTTGAATCAACTTCAGTAAAATGTGGTTGATTCAACTATAGAATGGTTGTGTCGAAAAAAAAAAATTGTTGATATGTTGACAGTTGGCTTACAGTGCCAGTAAATTCAACCATGATTATAGTTGACCCAACTGAATAACAATAGTTGGTTTGAATCTGCTTGGGGTCCGTTCAATTTTTTTTCTGAATGAGTTTTTCGGTTCCAGAATCGATTGAATGAGAATGCAATCTAATTTATCACATAATTTGGGATTGATTTCTGAGTGATTAAATCTGGTAAATGTTCATGTTTAGATGAACAGCGCCACTTATTAAAATCGGCAATGCACCTTCTTCTGTTAGGTTATAGTGGTGGGGCAGGAGAGCCTTTACTTCATCACTTTCTATGATCCTAAGAGCTGAAGCATCGTAGCCATTTGTTGAAAAAAAAAATCAAAACTTCTTTGTATAGTTGTTGGTACAATGACCGAATTTTAGAAAAAAATACCCACAATTGAAAACCTTCATTGCTGTTTACTGGTGAATGACTAATTCAATTGTTGTTCAGGTTGCTGTTTTTACTTTTTGTATAGTTGCTGCAAGCAAACACATGGGTTGAAATTAGAACATTTTGTTTGATTCAACCCTATGACAGATGTGTAGAAATGATGGCTCTTTTAACTATGAAGTATGGTTGATTCAATTGGAAAACTGCTTTAATCTGAACATATTTTGTAGTTGAAATAAAATTGTGTTTATTAAAGGTACCAACTATCGAGATTGTTATTTCAATCCCTCGTCATTTCTTTCCGTGTACAGTAACTGTTCGCTAACTGGGTGCTGTTTAACTGGGCTGCTTTTTAACTGGGCGTTCGCTAACTGGGCTATAGCCCAGTTAAAAAGCAAATAAACTTCAAAAAACAGCATTTGACATTTTGTTGTCAAAATAAGCAAGGGGCATGTAAAACGCATATGAGTTTCGTAGAGGATTTAAAAATGGTTAAACTGTACGAAATTGAGTCGTAATTTCACACAAATTAAGTCAAACATTTTGCACAATGGGGAGAACAATAATCTACATCGCAATAACGCATAAGACTTAAAAACAATATTTAATTTATGTATTGTGCAATGAAATATTCCTACCAAAATCTGATCGAAAGCCCCCTCGAAGTTTATTTACATTTGAAATGTCAGCCCAGTTAGCGAGCAGCATCCTCTAACTGGGCTGTGCACTTAGCCCAGTTAGCGAACAGTTGCTGTAATTCATTGAGATTAAGAGAAACAAATAGTTCAATGTGTGAATTTCATTATCAGTTGAGTAAAATTAACAAAACTGCAGTTGAAAGGACAGCTCGTTCGCGAGAAAATTCTGTACTTCGAAAATAAGAATAAATAAAAAAAATATGTACTTCAAAAATAAGAATATTGGACATCGTGACATTGAAAAAAAAGTTGGGAGTCGTAGAATACACAGTTTCTCGAGTCATGAAAAGGTTTGAAGAACTTCTAATCGTAAGCAAACATGTGGATAAAAAAACTCATTCGTTCCCCTACATAGGGAACAACAGGGTGTCTCACAACATGTGTCACTAAAACAAAATGAGATTACAGCATAACAAATCAACCAAATCATAGCATTTATTTCTCATTTGAAAGAGGAATTTGGTCCCAAATATTAACCAAATGTTTCTTGAATCGATCCTAAGTAAGCCCTTTTGTAGGGCCTATATGTTGAAGCATATAACCCTCAACAAAGTAGTCAAGTGGGTTGAGATCTGATGAAGATGCAGGCCATTCTTCGCTTATGATGAAATCAGGCAAATTTTCCGCGCACCACGTTTGTGTCTTCTTTGCCTTGTGAGCTGGAGCTGAGTCCCGTTGGAAACAATCAGGGTTATTCTGCGTGGCGTGTGAGTCGACACGACTCGCTCTCACTTACGAGGTGACAATTGTCGCCTCGTGTGAGGTGACTCTCCATTTGATTTGCACGGAAAGTCACGTCACACGAGGCGACAATTGTCACTTCGTATGTGAGCGCGAGTCGTGTCGACTCACCCGCCACGCAGAATAAGGCTGAATATGGTGTATTTTCATACAGCGTTGAAGCACGAGGTAGGATGGTTCTTCAAAACCTGCCGGATGTAATATTCAGTGTTGATTTTTACGTTAGGTTCTATGAAAAGGCGAGTTTTCCTTTTCGAGAAACGGCGCCCTATAACACGATTTTCGATACATTTTGATAGCGTTTTACAGCTTGTTTATTTCTTGGAATATTGGCACGACTTTTGCCATAGGACTTTTTTTCAGGAGGAAAAGGGGGAAGAGATTTTCATCAATTTTAATTCAATAAAATCTCGCAATCACCGTGCCGAACCAAAATATTTCTGCTTCATTGGACCCTGGCTTGCTTTTGCCGCTCTATCAACCCGTGAATCAACGGCTTGCATTCCAGATCATGTATGGATACTAACCATTATGCCGGGGTAGCCACCAACTGTCTGAGCTAAGCCCTGTATCGATAGCATGTCCGAGGGGTTGTTATATATCATAGATCTGTCAACACAGAAAATGCTAGTGGATACTAGTGGAAATAGTGGAAATATTGATTATCCAGCGCCGGACAATCCGATCAGTAGGCGGGTCTTAAGTTGCGGATCATGAACGGCCTTCAGATTTGGAGGTTAGATGCGAGTGAAATAAGCATCCCCGGATAGGCAGGCAGGGCTGCTTAGGGGTGGCTTAGCAGTTGCTGGACTCTGTCTAGATTCTTCCAAAATCCCACAAATATCCGAAAGCAGCCCTGTCAAAGCGAAACACCCCGCTATAAGGGTAAAAGTCCAGGCCTTCACCAATCTGAGCGCCTGTTTTCCATGTCAGGGGTGGCTCAAAACGGCGTCTGTTATTCATGTTAGGGGCGGCCGATCATCGTCCTCGTGCCAGCGTAGGACTCTAATCAGAGCTTTGCACGATGGTCCTCCGGCGAGACAGGGGGCTGGTGTAGTCCCAAAGCAAATTTAAAAAATAAAAAATAATAGTAATGGAAGCACATGATGTAAGAAGATAATAATCAAGCGCATTACGGGGTCTCGTATTTCTCATGCCATGGGCAATATCGGCGAAGATTTACGCATTTCTAACACGGGTTGAAGTCATCTCAATGTTTGGAAAAAAAAGGCCACGGATTCGATATCTTTTCAGATTCTCATAGGAAATTTTCACAAAGGTGGTCAAAGTTATGTGAGTGGTCCGAATCTAAGAGACACTCTCGAGTCCCTTCGCATCTCGGAGATGGTTACGGCAAAATGATGGATTGTTGTGTTTGCTTATTACATTGGAGGGTGTGTTTCATAGAGCGGGGATAAAAATGAGTGGTACGATCTTCAGGAAGTCCGTCCAACTTTTTGACTTCGCCGGCGACTATGATATCGTGACATGCAACTTTGAGACCATGGCGAAAACATACATCAGACTTGTGGCTGAAGCTAATCAGCCTTATTCTGCGTGGCGTGTGAGTCGAGACGACTCGCTCTCACATACGAAGAGACCATTGTTTCCGTGCAAATCAAAAGGACAATTGTCACCTCGTATGTAAGAGCGAGTCGTCTCGACTCATACGCTACACAGAGTAAGGCTGAATATTATTGAGCTTGTCGTTAATAAGTTAAAGAGGGGAGGAGGCTTTCGGGATTAGCCTCCCATCACGAGCTCAGATCGACGCTTATGAAATCGAGGTGGTAGACGAATTCATGTATCTTGTGATCTAATTGGTGACTGCCGATAATTACACCCGCAGAGTGATACAAAGGTGCATTATGGCTGGCACTTTGAACTCAAAGGACGCAAAGATCGGACAAAGTTCGCCGAACTACAAAATTGACCATCTAGACATTAATTAGACTCCCAAGCAACACAAAAGTTTTATAACGGTTGAAAATTCTTTATATGACTAGATTTGGTTACATAGAAGCTTACTCAGCATTAAATCATGTCCTAAACTGATATTAGAGCCACACATTCAATTGTTTAGATGTGATAAGCCAAATAGAAAGTCGATTAAGAGAATCGATCAAAGAAGATCGGCTCTTTTCTAATGTTACCTAGTAGGTTCACATTCTTTCACAAGAACTCAACTTAACTCATAAGTATTGTATATATCTCGCGTAACATTTCAAAAAGGCCTACCATCGTTGATCGAACGTTTTTATCAACTTTCTCTGTGGTTTATCACGACGAAATCATTTCATTTGTCGAATATAAACTATCTTCCGTCCCATCTTTCGATACAAAGCTATGCCCTTCCTTTTGTTGTACTTCAGATTGGCAGTAAAACAACAACGTTTTTGTACAAACCTGTTGCATGCATGCACAGTTTTACTGGAAAAACATTGAATTTTTGAGCGTTATAGGGATTGATCAGCGATCTGATCAGGAATCTTGGTCAACTATGGTCGGAGCATAAATTGCCAAGGTTTTTCAAACAAATCCTTTTAAGAGCAAATCTTACTCGATATCAAACATTCATAAACATTCCGAACGAGGTCCGTTTTTGTTTTAGTTAAAACGTGTTCTTCAGCCAAAAGTTAAAAAAGGTGAGAAAAAAAATGCAAGCAGGTTTTGCAATCTATCGACATTGAGTTTTCATAAGGGGCAATGTCACAAACGTAAACAATGGCTTCTGCCGCAAATTTCTCCAATAGATTTCGCAGTTTCCGCGGATTGAATTACCAAAACGAGTGAAACAGACATGCTTTTGAAACATTTTCTAAAATGAGAACATTGCTCAACATTGTAACTTGCGTAGCTCATTCTAAAGCAGAGGTCGAAAGAAAATTTTCACTTTCTAAGCATTTGATGCCGGAAAACCGAACTAGGCTCAGTGAACAGCATTTGAATAATCGTAAAAATATTTTGAATAGCATCCATTTTTTGGAAATGATATTATCTGATTTGTTGTTTCAAAGTACTTGATTTTGAAGGCCAAACTCTAACGAATCCAAGCAGAAACAAAAGAAAATGTTCAATTAGTGGTGGCTCAGAAAAAGAAGGAAAAATAAAGGAAGGGTAAGGAACCAGATAAAACGGCACACAGAAAAAAAGGGTTCCCGAAAATGAAAACGGACCGTTTTCGCTTTAAACGTTATTAAGTTCATGATAACGTGATTCAGTTCACGATGTATTTTAGTTTGTTCTCGAATTCACGACTGCAGTTCACGGATCTGGGCACGGATTTTTTCCGTGCATGAAGAAGTAGTCAGAATGAAAAGGAGCGCCAAAGAAGATAGTTTTAACTTGATGAAAAAGAAATCAGAGCAATGACATCTAGAAATCCATAAAATTTGGATATTTTTTCAAGTAGGTTATCGGTGGATTTATTTGACTCAGCTCATCGTGACATATCTTTCTTTCTTAACAGGTTTTATTTCACACTGAAGTTTTTAATTAAATCACTGCTTAGAACAATGCATCTGATTGGCTAAAAAGGGAGATAATCTGTCGGTGGGAATGGTTTCAGCCCCTCCCGGAACCCTTTTCATATCGCGGGATATTTCTAAAGGAAATAAATCATATATATACTTTTGTTACATGAAGCATCATACTGCCAAAAATGAGCGTTGCATGTTTTTTTTTACCACGTGTTTAAAGTAGCTTCTTCTACTGATAAAGCCGTTCCCATCTATATATTTGATGCTTGTCAAGTCTTCGAAAGTTCGTGTGGGGTTTTGGGGAGAATTTAGTGCGGATTTGATTTTGAACTTGCGGGGATTTATTTTTAGATTCCTCGTAACAACCCTGTTACAGCGGTACTTGAACCATGGACGTATTTCCTTTTCCTTGCATCTTCAATGCGGGGTAGGTCAAGGTACGAACGAATCTGCCATCTTGACTATAAAAATAAACCCAAAAGGAGAGAGTTTCTCTCCCAAACAACCCCTAGAAACTATCGTAAGCTATTGGTAGTACACGAGGATGATCATACGCGTTCCTTTTCGCTGTCAAGGTGGCGGATTCGTTCGTGCCTTGACCTACCCCGCGCATTTGGGGATATAAGGCAAAAGGAATACCGGTACCTTGGTTCGAGTACCGCTATATCCAAGCCCTTCGCTCAATTTACATACTTCTATTCAATTTTCAACCTGACTTACACTGACGGAACTATCAACATTTTCTGTTCATATCTTTTATTCTAGCAAACATTACTGTCCACTCTTGGGGCCTCATGGTGATGAAAGAACATTTCCTTCTACACCATAATCGTTACTCCAAGTACGGAGACTAGAAACATAACAATTATAGTAAGTAAGAAGTGGCCTACCGTTTGTATGTGCACACTGTGCACTGCACGACATAATCTGTTGCTAGCCGAATTTGTTTAATCAGCTATTGGTTCCTACAAATCAGTCTATATCGTAAAATCATGCACAAAATTAATCTTAGCAAATAAAAGAAAAAGCAGGGACACTGTAACACTTTGCATTTCCTAAAATGAACGTACACTTTTGAATGATATTTTGTATGCATTGTGTTCCTCGAACGGAGATACGAAATTTTCAATAATCATCTCGTAATGGTGAGTTTCAGCCAGATTGTCTTACGAAAAATTCCCACAACCGGAGTCACATTAATGCCCATGCAAGTCGGTATCATAATCATGAGAAGGATTCACCAAACAACTGATTAAAAGCTGAACATGCAACTTCTTGGCTGGAGAAGTTTTGCCTGAGAAAAGCGTCGTTCAATCCAATATTGATTTTTTGTCGAAAGTGCTAATAATTGTTTGTTGGTTTTTATTAAAATCTCGAAAATTTGCAATTGATCTACATTAAATTTTACGTTAAAAAAATATCCATGTAAAGGTCCTATAAAGGACGTTCACGTTAAAACTCGGACAAAGTATAGATCCTGTTCCTTAGTCAAATTATTTTTTTAAATAAGTTTGAACAGAATACAATTTAAATCCTAAACAGAATGACCTTGGAATTATGAGTGAATTTCACGCTATTTCCCGAGCAATTTTCCTTAGAAAATGACAAATTCGATACAAATTCTGAGCTAGATTCCATCGACTTAGACTAAAATTGGTTGAAAACTCTTTCCCTAGCAATCTGCATTAAGATTCGTTTTGAGTCTCAAATACGATTTGATTTGCGTTAAGAAACGTATAATATAATCGGAGTCCTAAGTAAACGTTACTAATTTGCGACCAAAGTTCTTTTATGAATCTGAATACGAAACACAATTTGCACAATAGAGCGTCAATATGTAGTAAAAGAAATAGAACATAAATGAAAACAGAGCTGGATTTCATACCCTGTATACGGAAAGCAATCAACACACGTTAGCCTCATCGCCACGAGTATTATGAAATATGCGGGGAGCTCTAGTTCTCTCTAGTAAAAGTTTGGTTTTTCAAAACCGTAGCATAATCATCTCCAGCTGAACTTGCTCAAGATCCTGAGAAAAAAATACCCTCAAAATTTCAAACAAAATTCTCTCATCATACTAAACAAACTCATTAAACGTCATAAGAAGGGATCCACTGCTCTCTTCCTTAATTAATTTTGAGATTGAAGAGAACTGAAATTGTGATTTACTTAAGATTATATATTTTGTTGCTTTCGCTAACTGTTCTCTAATTTGAATAGTACACAGTCAATTTTAAAATCCGCGAGAGGGCACTGGGGTGAGGCTTTGATCTTTAATTTTAAGTAATTTTGAAAAGTGCTCTGTGAAGGATCTTATACCCAGCAATGCATTACGATAAGGTAATCTACACACTTAAATTTTTTTTAAAGAAATCTGTAACATTTTACCGAGTTCTCAACAGCTGAACGTTCGATAAGCAAATTTTACTTATCTGTAAAAATTTTACCGGATTTCGGTAAAATTTTCGACCTGTTGAGCTGTTGAGAATTCGGTAAAATTTTATAAATTTCTGCAAAAAAATCGGAGTGTGTACCAGCGTCCACAGTAGACGTAGGAAATCTGGGTTAAAATTTTGACCGAATCTTACCCAGAGAGAATTCTGCTCTTGATTCCCAATGAATCAGCAAGTATTGAGTGTCTATAAGTCTGAGCCCACCATACACAGAAAAAAATAATCAATTTTAACAAGCGCGTAAAATTTCTACTCGTTTAATTCTAAGCCAAAGGAGGCGTAAATAACGAAATTGTTTACAATCTTTCGTACAACAGGCTAGATTTAGGCGTTATCCGGCTTAAATTTACATGAAATATCCCAATTTCTGTCAAATCTAGCATTCCCTTTATGTGCATTAGATAACGCAGAAAATTCAATGTTTCTTTTTATCTGTGTAAGGTTCAGAGCGAATACTTTAGGGATTTCAGTCGAACTCTACTAGGGATTCTGGACACTGAGACGCTCGAAGATCACACTTTCGAGCTGTATTACATGGGCGTGAGAGCTACCTCTGAACCGTTGGTTAGATCAACACAAAAGAAGGGAGCCCATGAGCAAATTTTGGTCGGTATTCTGAACGAATCTGGTTGCCTACTATCGCTATTACTGCCACCAGTCTACGCATAATTGTTCCATATTCAAAAATAGACAACTAAGATAAATGCAATTGAAGGTTTAGAATATTTTATGTTCTCTGAAAAGGAATAGCGATTTATCTTCACTTAAAAAAAACATTCATGAGCGTAGTCGTAGAAATTGGAAAACCGTTTGAAATTGGAAAACCCGGAAAGTTTAAACTAACACTTCAATTCACTTCACTTCACACATTGCTAGTAAACGCGAGCAGATTCCTTTCAATTCCACTATTTCGTCTGCGACTTACAGACTTCTTCAGAGCAGAAAGCTCAACTTAGAAGTCCGGAGAAGTCTGTAAGTCGTAGACAAGATAGGCCTATTTGACACACGATAAGCTTTTCCCAGAAGGAATTCTCTCGCATTTACGAGTGATAGTTTGAAAAAGTGTTTCAGAGATTGCATAGATTGCGAAACGCAGCCAAATTTAGGCGGATTCCGTGAAAATTCGGGCTCGGAAGCTGTACGAAGTCGTTGTGAGCGAAAATGGCATGTGCATTATCATGGATGACGAGACGTACGTAAAATTGCACTTTAGGGGCACAGTTTTATACCGTGAAGCGTGCGTGAAATCGATGAAAATAGTCAGAAAATAAAATTGTTTTTTATCGAGGTACTCCTGTATGTCCAAAATTCAGCGAAAATCTACAAAATCATGATGATGTCGTGTATTCATAGTTATGCACCTGAGTGAGATTTCCGATATCCTCAACTTTTAAGTCATCATGCCTGCAGTAATTATACAATAAATTATCTTCCCAATTTTCAAATGTCTAAATTTCATCTCGCGGGTCAAACTTTTCATCTTGTCAAGAGGGCTTATCTCATGCTATAAACATGCATGTGAGACCAAGATGTTGACCAGAAGTGAAAGTATCACATATGCTACTCTTTTTTTCACTGCCACGTCGTAGAACGTTTATAAGAAGGCACTAACATCAGGTATGATACTGGTGGGTTATGCTGCAATTCACTCTTATACTTACAATCAAAGGGAAACGCACCTCTCTTCAGACTGCTTATCGACGTTGGGAAAGGGTCTAAACTTGACAATCAAAGTGTCACGCAGCTCCAGTTAGATAAACTCAAATAAATAAATAATCAAATGTCCTAAATTCAGCTAAACTGAGCCAAGATGCTAATTACTGAATCTTGGATGTAGATGTAGGAAAGATTCTGACTCGGACATAATTGAAACCTCGACTCTGGTTCGCTTTCGGAAATCTAAACAAGATGCGCTCAGAACGTATAATAATTGAAATCACAGATAGGATTTTTTCAGAACATAGATAAAAGTTAGAATTCCAGTAAAATCTCGAATTAGAGTTTGAATTGAGAAAAACAGAAAAGTGCACCAACTTTAAAACTCAGATTTAATGCATAATTGACACTGGAAGTGGTTGAATCGTCTAGTTCATTCGATATCTATTGTACTCAATCAATATTATGATGATGTTTAGGGGGAAACCTTTATGGCATAAGGTCTTTTAGCATAAAGTCATTTTGCATAACAATAACTTGAACTAAGTGGTCATTTGGCATAATGCCATTTGGTGTAATGACGATTTAGCATAACACTCTTGAAATAATATAGAATCAAAGTGGTAATTTGGCATAATGCCATTGCCATAGGTTTTTATCTACTGTAATATTCCTTTCTTTTTAAACGAGCTGTTCTTCAAGATATGGCATTCAGGGTTAAAATTGAAATATAAAAATCAAATGTTTTCTTTTCTGAGTTTGGATTGATTTTGGATTGACTATAAGTATATAATACTTAGTTATGTTAGGCATAATTCACTCGTACCGACTGAAACGTAATTGTCACAAATAGGCCGACATGGGAAGTATTGTAATCTTCGTTATTGATTAGGCTGTTCTTTAAAATTTTCTTATATTATTTCACAAACTATGATATATTTACTATACTAAATAGTTTTTTTCCCTAAAATTTAAATTTATGTATGTGTGTGTGTACAATCAATCTCCCACTGACCGGCGGTGCTTTTATGTTAGAAACTTGTGTGCATTTCTTTATAGGTTATCACGACGTGCGAACATTTTTAGCCCTGGAGATTGAAGGTGACAGCTCTATTGAAAATCCAACAAACCATTTTAAGAATGCCTGGTCATACACGTACATTCTGAGGTCATCTTCATATACAATAAGTCCCGCATGAAAATCTTCACATATCAAATGGATATGTGAAGAATTTTCATACTTCCAGAATCAAAAATAGACATTCTTGATCCTGGCGTGTATAAAGTTAAGATACATTTTCTATAACTTAAAACGACCTCACCAAATTCCTTATCCAATGCAGAAACGCTCGTCCGGATGCGGGTCGAAGCACTTAAAAACAAGAAATGAGACAAACCTACTGACGCCCAATCTCTCTGAACAAACACTTTGAGTGGGAATCGATTAACTTCACAACGTCTTATGTTTAGCACTCTGATATTTCATAATTTCAACTTTTCTTCAAGCAAAACACGTCAGCTTCAAAGCACGGCTTGCTGCGATCTTTTCTCTAAAATTTTAAGTTATGTGCCAAAACCATAATGCCAAATGAAATTGGTTAATTGCTTAGAAATTGATCTAATTTTTTAGTATTTATGTCAAACTATCATTATGCCAAATGTTTCTGATGAAACGTTAATTTACAGATTTTTTATTCAAATAATCTTTCTCAAACTGAATCTTTAGGTAGATTGACAGAAACGTCAAAAATGCTGAAGAATACACGTACAGAAATTGGTCAGCCCTCTGAGAAAGATTAGTTGAGAATTCTGAGAATCATTGAAATGAAATCTCTTCCGAAATTATGAACAGGGTTAACTTAAAACAATGCATGATACAATCGGGAAATTCATGATTAGGGCGTAAATCCAGCTACTAGACTAGGCGTACAGCCGTTACTTTGAAGATTTCTCGATCGACACATTATTCTTCCAGTTATTTTATATATTTACAACGTTCCATTCAGGGGTTCAGCAGAGACAGGGCCCTTAATCGTCGAAGTATTAAAATGAAAATGAATCGCTTTTGTATTCATTTCACTCCACTTGAATTGGCATTCGTGTAGTGAATAAATCTTACCTTCACCGGTTCTCTCCCAATTCACTTCCTGTCAAACGTGAGTAAGTTTAAATATATTTGCGATTTAGTCATCGTCGAAATCGTTTTAATTGAAATTAAGGCTTACTTCAAACGACGTGGTGAACCACCGTGAATCAACTTCGTTGACAGTGGTATGACTTCATCCCCCCAACCCGGGCCTATGACAAGGACCACTTTTTCATGTAGACAACATCTCAGCAAGCTCAGCTGTCAAAATAATGTCAACAGTATAAGTTGTGTCTTTTGTCGCCCGTTTACGTTTTGTCTGTTGTTGCTCGTTTTCGTTGTGCACGTCATACAAAGCAGAAAGATCGCTTTCTGTTGTGTTTCACATCAAAACAAACAACAAAAACAAATGATTATACTTCTATTTGACAGCTGACAGCGGGCCCAAATCAATTTGGGCCCAGGACATCCTGTCTACTGTCAATCACTGCTATTGATATAGGCTTGTCAATGGCCTGCCCCCACCCGAGCAGTGGTTGACGAACCCAACGAAACATGCGTGACAGTGTTGCTAGAAGTATTGTCATTTCACGAGGCACGCATTGCTCCAACTTTGCTCGAATAAAAGCTCCTCGAGCTGGCAAGCGGGTTTCTGTTCGATACTACGGTGATACATTGAAATTGCATTTGCACTGAACACAACAGGAATCGCGTGAAAGCAACTCAAATATCAGCAATCCCATTTATAATTTCATAAAATGGTTGATTATTGTTTCCGGTGCTACAATGACTTTATCTGGTGGCACTGTTCTAGCCTTAAAAAAATGAATACCTCAGAAATGAATATAAATCCGCACGTGTTGCATGAATTTAAATTGTCCTGATTCATACTAGTTTGACACCAAAGGCTAAAATAAACACCGATGAATGAAAAGCTTAGTCGAAAATGTTTGTTTGAAGATTGATTTGCTGAAGCTAACTAAGAAGAGGCAGTTAAAAGAAGATAATGTGTTTCAATTGACAGGGATAAATGTTCAGTTCATCGATCCACGACGATTTTCAATTGAAAGTGAAATTGTATGACCCAGATCAGGTGTCAACCGTAGAATCAACGTTTCAGAGGCCAATGAATGGATTTTAATGTAATTATAACAATTATAACATTTTAGATGGTCAACATGCTAATACAGCCAATGGCTAGAGGAGCAGAATAGCCATATAGCGCCAATTATGTATAATGAATTTAAAGCCTGTCCACGTCCAATTTCGGACACTTTTCTTTCAGTGTAGATTTTGAATTATTTGACGGATCGCTGAAACGTTTCACTTATATGACAGCTGAAACTTTTCACTTTACTTTGCGTTGCAACACATGTTTACATTCTTGCTACATTCAGTAAAATGGCCTCGAATCAAGTGGAAGTGCGCAATTTTGTACGAACGGCAGCAAAATCCGAATTTATCGGTACACGATCTTGCCAAGAAACTAAAACTACCGAAAAGTACGGTGTTTTGTGTTTGCAAATCATTTGACCAGCGCTTGACTGTGGATCGGAAGGTTGGAAGTGGAACAAAGCGAAAACTATGCTCCCGACAAATGGACAAGAAGGTGGTAGCCATTATTGAGAAAAAATCCCAATCGTTCTGTGCGAAATGTGGCTCGCAAAGTTGGGAAGTCAAAATCATACGTACAGAAAATGAAGCAGAGCAAAGACTGAAGGCGTACGAAATAAAAAAAGGTGCCAACCACGATGAAAAGCAAAATTTCAGCCGCTGGTACACGAACTGATGCTTTTACCAATAAATCAATTGGAACCACTTTCGTCCTGTGCAGGGCATGATAAGTGGCTCATTTTGCTCCATTTCACCCTACAGCAGTGTGTTTTTCAGCTTTTATCTGTATAACTACAATCTCCGCAGCATATCTTGCTTGAAAATGGGCGTATCTTACATGAAAATCTCTAAGGAATTCAATGGGGCTCGTTTCATGCTGTGTTGGGGTCGAAAATGGTTCATTTAGCCCCATTTCACGCTAAACTGAAAATTGATTGGTACTAGTCTATTTGACAATGTTTTTTATTTACTAATTTGAAAATCGAACAGAACTGACGCCGAGCATCGCTATAGGCGACAGATGATTACGCATTAAGGACATACGGGATCAAGTCCCTATCACTTCGAAGTTTTCTGAGCAAAACCCTCAAATACTATTAGGACTTCAGGCGTGAATTCTTCAAGAACCGTTTGCTCCACTGGAGCATCCATTGGTTAGCAATTTGAGCGTTGTTTGTTCGGTTTTGTTTGTGATGTTAAGTCTCTAAAATCGTGAAGTGATAATTAACCTAACCTATAAATCATATGAAAAAAGGACTCCCTCCATTTTCACCTTAAGGGCGATTTATGTTAACCCTCTAGTGTTTTAGTGTTTGTGGAACGTTCGTTTTTTTAATCGTGTATTGTTTTATTAGGAATGTATTGTATTTTTTTAAATCTAGTGAAAAACATCGGTAAGAACTCGATAGATTGTAGTTTCAAAACAATGGACTGTAAGCTTAAAAACACAAAAGCCATTAACCTTAAAACAAGTTGCCGAACTGTCTGCTACGATTCAAAGATTTGTTTGTTATTTTGGTATTCTCCCATACGCGGAGGAACGATTTGTAATAATGTTGTTTTAGGAAGGAATAATTTCTCATCACCATGAGCCCCCAGGACAGTAACTTTTAATTAGAACAAAGATGTGAAAAGAAGGTTCTGATAGTTCCGTTAGAGTACGGCAGGTTGTAAAAATTGAATAGAAGTGGTTTGAAATTGAGTGCAGGGCATTTGTAAAGCACTATTTCGAAGAAGCACACAATCATTTGCCACACATCCCCAATGCGGGATAGGTCAAGTCAGGAACGAATCCGCCACCTTGCTGGCCCGTTCACAACCTGCTCTGCTCTAACGGAACTATCAATACTTTCTCTTTACATCTTTGTTCTAATAAACAATTACTGTCCACTCCTGGAGCCCTTATGGTGATGAGAAATTATTTCCTTCCTTATTTAAGAAGTTTGTTTTCAATCGTAAGCTATTTGCACCACAATATTTTGTCACAAGGAGGAAGTACGAATATGTAAGTGTATGAGTGAAGATAAGAAGATCTTGGAATAGCTAATTAGTACAAAGATCGTTGAGCCAATCCGATAGTTATGAAGCATAGAAGAAAATATAGGAGGATAGAAAATGTTATACAAAGGTGTACTTGATGAGATGAAGTAAAATTTTGCGAAAGAAGATGCATATGTAGTGTGTTTTACGGTTCACAAATAGGGGATGCAATGCAACAATCAATTCGAATCAGAAGATCTGGAATTAAATGCAACGATATAAAATTGTTCCACCGAACTGATTTTGTTCAGTGTGTCGCTTTTATCGGTCCATATTTTTTTTTAATTTTCGTTTTGCATATTATGAATCTAGTAGATGTAAATCATACCAAAGGCGTACACCACACACACGCACACACCCACTGAGGACACGTGTGCGAATTCGATCGAAGCTCACGAGCAGTTAGAGAACAGATGAATAGCTCAGCATCTCTACGTTTTCTTCGAGCAAATCTCAACCAGCGAACCAACGAACGAACACACAGAATGCGCGAATGGGCAGGTCATCCGGTTTGTGTCAGCAAATCCCTTACGTATCCACAGCCGCTCGGGGAGGATATCCTCAATCAGGACATTCCTTCTTTCGCTGATCTACACAACTTACATTAACACACTGTAGACACTGTTTAGAACTCTGATTCGCGCGTTTGGACGGTGCACTGACATATTCTTGCTTTTATTTTTTCCCCAAATTTCTTATGTCGCTGAAAGAAAATAATCACGTTGCACTCCGTTATGTGAATGCTTGTACGGTTGTCGAGGCTAAGGCATTGCTTATCGGCGTACTCTTTCTTGCAATTTTTAGCACATTCATTCACCTTTCCCCGTCCGACTGGGGATCTTCTGATTGCCTATGTATCATCACTCAACATATCTACATTTATAGACCGCGGAATGGAAACCCCCTTTTGCTTATATGCTCCTTTTTGGTGCTACGATTTCACAGTTCATTGGCTTTTCGATTTCACTATAATTTTCTTTATTGATTTTTTTCGCGTGTTTTTTTTTTCTCTTCCTCCATCAGAACACACAGTCTATGCTTCACAATCAACTTTCTTCAAGCTACCCCATTTGGGGATTGACGTCGACGAGCACCACAACGACGCTCGTTAGATCAATGGAAAACGTGCTTCAGACGTCTTCAGACCTGTTTCCCGCCTGTATTTATACAATGCTTCTAAATTGCAACTAAGTGCGCTTCCTTCACTTGATTGTTTTTTTTTTATAACACTGGTAGATTTTTTTTTCATATTTTATTACCCCTTTTTGGAAGCCATGTCACCACGACGACAAGCGAACTTCGCGAAAAAGCACTCATTACCGATAAATCGAACACAACAAGACGCGCGCGCGATAGTTAACAGCACACTTTTTCCATCGGCTTTCGAGCTGGTTAAGGCAAATTACGTTGACGGAGTATTGACAATACTTCGAAGCACCATTCGATATCGATAGGACCATTCTATTTCTATTCACTTTGTTATCAGCAAACGTAAAACCGAAGCCAAAAAAGATAGTAGCCGTTGCATATGCATTCGACTGTTGCAGTCTCTTGGGGTGTTGAATAATTCACTTCACGACGTTGATGTAGCCATATTGTTGTTTCTGTTGTTGACCGGGATGACGATGATGATGCTGCGACTTTAAGCAGTTTATTTTTAAGGGTTTTGCTTTCGTGTCATCCGAATGCACTTACCGAGTAACTTTTCATGTGATTGTTTGTCGGATCGTTAAAATTCAATATTTGATTATCAGTTATATAATGTATGCATCACTTGTGCAATGGCCGAAGTTTTGTGTAGTTTGCTTTGATTTATTATTTCTTAAATACATTTCAGTATTTGATTTTTCATGTAATATCCAAAGTTAACCTAATTTACGATTTCGCTTGTTCACTTAAGCAGGACATGAAATGAAACCTTTTGTGTTAATTCGAAGCGAAAGTTACATTCATAAAATTAACCATATTACATTGAATTCCGCGTTATCCCTAAGCTCTTCAAATGCTTGTTCATGTTTTCAAAATTGACCTCCCTGCGCTCTATTTCAAAATCCTAAGAAGATTCTCACATGACCCTTACAATTAAGCAACAGATGTTAAGAAGGAGGGTTATTCCGAGAGTCGAATTGACCTTTGTGATGAAGTGAGAAAAGACACCAGCGGTAATGTGACTCTTTTGGGTTAATCAAACGGAGAGTCATGTCACTGTAGGTGGCATTTCTCACTTCACCAAGCCGACTCTAAGTACTGATCAAACATCTGCTGTCATTGTTGTTTTTTTGATTATCAATCGGTAAGCATGAATTTCATCAGACGAAATCTGAATATCATCTCTTATGATGATTTTTTTTATTATTAAGTGATTTTGAATCCTAATACGAACATGGAACTACCTGTGCCGTCATCATCGAATAGATGCTAGCAATTTTGCGCAAGAATACCCTGGGCTGGGCTGCCCTTGCATATTTTCCGATTCCGACGGGTAATTTATATTCATTGTGGTTCATTGAATTTCATTTCTGACATTTCGAAATTCATATTGCAATGAACCTGTTTACATCAATGAATTTCAAAACATAATGAAAATCGAACGTTTATTCTTCTGATTAACTTTGTTGGCACGAGTTATCATTTGATTTTCGCATGGAACTTATAGATAGTCAATGTTATGTTGTATGTGTGTGTACAATTCACCTCCCACTGACCGGCAGTGCTTTTATGGAAGAAATTTGTCTGCACCTATTTTTGACACTATGATATCTATAGGTGCAAACACTTTTAGCCCTGGAGATTATAGATAGTCAATTTTATGTTGCCTGAAAATCTACGGTTTTGAACCTAACGAGCATGACCCTCATCAAGACTAGTGACAAATACTTTTACACGGATGAACTCCTATCTTAATTTTATAATGTGTATGGTCATTTTTCCAAGTTCTTTTTAGATTGGACGTTCTTTTTAGATTGGAAATAAAACAGGTGAAATTCATTACAATACTACATGAAACTATAATGGTATTTCAGGTAACTTTTCCCAAATAATACTTCAAGCTTTTCACCCAAGGAGAAGGTGCAATGATAGAAACATTGTGAAATTTTTAGTGTTCAAACTACATCTCAAACTTTGATTTCCCTACTGTTAAGATTGTTTTAATGCAAAACCCATTACTATAACCCACCCATTTAACGTCAATGCCTTTACATAAATGTACTACGACATGCTCGTAACAAATGTTATGCTTCTCACAAACTATAAATCTGTAGCTCCAATAATACCAATCGCCTCTCCATGGTGCACAAGTAAGGGATGACGAAAAAGAAGCCACCGTCTCCAACGTTCCATTATAAAGCATTAGACTATATCGACCCACCAACGGCAAGCTACAAAAACTATCCATAGGGAGAGAAGGTGGCGCTTTACCAAATTCTCAGGATTAAATTATATGTATATGCTTTTTTTCATGTTAACTAAGTGGCATACAATTTGTTTTTGTTCTAAAATCATACGTCACGGAGTATGGATTCTATAACATTTCTATTAATGTTATAATTTTCCGTTGTGCGATAACGTAATGTACATCATACTTAAATTAGACTAAAAGATTAAATCTTGCATTAATTGTTATGTTATGTATTCTCCGTGCGAGGAGTAACGATTATGATGTAGAAAGAGATGTTCGCTCATCACCATGAGGCACCAAGAGTGAACAACAATGTTTTTGGCTAGAATGAAAGATGTGAAGAGAAAGTGTTGAAAGTTCCGTCAGAGTGCGGCAGGTAGGAAAATTAACAGATGTTTTTGAAAATTGAGCGAAAGGGCATGTATCCAATGGTACTCGAACCATGGACGTCAATCTTTGCCTAATATGTTTTTAATTTTACGCAGACGATTTTCAGCGACGATAAAAAGTTTAATCTGGACGGCCCCGACGGGTTTTAACTGGTTTTAATGGATCGGTTTGTCTGCATCCGGTAAACTCAAAACCGCCTTCACGTCGTCCAAGATCAATAGCAGGGACTACATCATGGTGCTGGAACCACGTCTGCTACCTTTCATGCGTAGATTTCGGCGCAAAAGTTTACTTTTCAGCATTGTCCAACCCGGTCTCCTGATCTAAACCCTGTAGACAACCTGGTACGCAGGATCTCTACGGAAGGACGGCAGTACGCCACTGTAAATGAGCTGAAATCGGCTATTTCTGAGGCATTGGCAAAATTGACAAGACTGTCCTCCAAAGCTTGGTGAACAACATGCCGAACTGAATTATTAACAGAAACGGTAGGGCAACTGATTATTGACATGTTATATACACTATTTATGAGCATTACCTGCATTCGAACCGCAGAAAACTGATCTAAATCTGAAGTGGTTCAAAGCTAAATTGATAGCAGAAATTAACAAATAAGCTCTAAAATCACGTACATAAGCTCAATTGCAACTAAATGACTACACTATAATGTAAACATGATGAACTCGATAAAA
This sequence comes from Aedes japonicus, assembly GCA_034211315.2. NCBI lineage: Eukaryota > Metazoa > Arthropoda > Insecta > Diptera > Culicidae > Aedes > Aedes japonicus. The sequence continues at coordinate 12,387 of JASCZW010001543.1, read as the reverse complement.
CATAAACAGTTCTTTCTAAACTTAAATGTAGTTTGAATTTCCCCAAAAACTTAAGTTGTCCTAAGCTAACTGGACAAAGTGTACTACCTACTCGACCGATTATGCTAATGAAGGATAAATGTTATAAAGGGTTCTAAGAGACAGATAATTTCTTGAACGAACGCAAAATTTCTATATTGACGGTCAACCTAAATGCGCTAAATTTTCTTCTTCTTCTTCTTTCTGCGTCAAGATTACTTTTAGCCTTGGGCTGGTTCAACAATGGAAGGATGCATCTTCAACCTATATCTCGCACTCATCAGCACGTGCATGTGAACCGCATCATACTATTCATCTCTACAAAGTACTTCAAAGAAAGAGATTGTGTGGTGCGAGTATCACGAATTTAATGTGAAAGCGGATGATTACGATATATTTCAATTTATCTTTTTATAAATCTGTGTAGTTGATTTTTAAAGGCGAAAAAAAAGGATTTTAATTAATTTTATTTAATGAAAAAACGAATGGAGAATCTGTCCACAAAGACAACTCTGACATTTTTGTGAAATTTACTTCCGGGCTAGCCGTAGTCTGCCAAACGCAATCCTCTCCGAGAAAAGATTTGAAATAAAGAACAGAACTTGTTTTTTTAACTTACTCGTTTATTTGTGAGGCTCAAGTGCCATAGGAATAACGGAGCCGAGTTCTTTTTCAACTACTCCAACTTGTATTAACAGTCATTTTATGAACAGCTTAATGCCAAAGAGTTAGTGTGGTTTTGTGTCAATTTTGTTAATCGATGGGATTGCAGAAAAAAGATCTGTTTGATTCCTCAAAGAAGTCTTCAAATTTCAGAACTTTGGCTCAGGTGTCTGCAAATTCCTAAAGAACAAATGAACATGCTTTGAAGACTTTTTAGAATTTCCACTTTTCATATCTGACATTGCAATTATTTAAAATTTCGATCAAGTCCCTATCACTTCGAAGTTTTTTAGGACTATAGGACTTCAGGCGTGAAATTTTCAAGAATCGTTTAATCCACTGGAAAATCCATTGATTAGCAATTTCAGCGTTGTTTGTTTTGCTTTGATTGTGATTTGCAGTCTCAAACATCGTGAAGTGATAATTAACCTAACCTATAAATCATATGGAAAAAGGACGCTCTCCAGTTTCACCTTAAATCTTTTCAACAATTCAACTACACGGAAAACAATCCGTACCCGGATCCGTGAACGGCAGTCATGAATTCGTGCGAACGAGCGAAAATACACCGTGAACTGAATTACGTAATCGTAAACTAGCTCACGTTTTAAGGTAAAAATCAGGAAAACGTGAACAAGTCACGGTCCGTTTTAATTTTTGGGACCGGTTTTGTTTGTGAACGAGATTTTGTTAAGGACTTTTAATAAATGTGATCCTGTGGTCATGTGATTTTCTCTAAGTAATTCTTATAATTTTCTGTAGATCTTTCTCAAAACACTCACTATATTTGAGTAGGTGCTGCCTCAAAATTTTTAAATTTAATGTGGCTAAGTTATGCATTAATAAGAATGATTTCAGCGATTGCCATGCCACCTGGTGGTGAATCCAACCACAGGAAAAAGCATAGAACGTGGTTACGGCCTCCTGACAGTTCTCCGCGGCCGTAAATTGCAACATAAGCTGAAGAACGATTGCCAGGCGGTCTAGTGGTTCCGCGGCTTCAGTGAGGAATCAAAACTTTAATCTGTTTCATTCCGACAGATTGAAACGAGTAAGAGAACCGTTTAGTACCAGACTGAATACACGGTATTACAAGACGACCGTTCAACATAACGGGGGAGCTTGATGATTTGAGGATGCGGCTCTGAAAAAGGTATGGCTCTTCATCGCATTGATTGTTTAATGAACGGTGTCATCTATCGAGAGCTTATGGAAAATGTTTTGTTACCTCTAGCAGAAGAGGAACTGCCGCTGATTTGGATCTATCAACAACACAATGATCCCAAGCATACGTGCAAAACGGTCACAAGATCACAAAATTAACGTGCTACAGTGTCAATCTAACTCATCTGATCTAATCTCAATAGAAAACCTGTAGGATATAGTGAATCGCCGTTACTCGGACGGATATGTTATACCGAAACACAACTGAGTTGTTCCTAGCTCTCTCTAAAGACTCTTTCAATTTTGGAAATTGAGATTTCACATAACACGGGAAAAGGGCCTATCCTCCTCTTAATCGGCTTTCTTTTTTTAAATATCACGGCAAAACAAACGTATGTGTTATTCTGCTGTAGTACGGGTCGACAGAAGGATTTGTTAGCCTGTACATTCAACAAAACATTCTATGGAAAATGCTTTAGCAGGCCTTTATTTACAGAAAAGAATGTCGGTGAAGAGAATCGATTCGTTGTTCACACTTAGAAATTATTACTGTCTTCGGTATTTGTAAATACTGTAAATACCTACTGTGAAAATGGAATTGCATTTATACCTAACTCAAACCACTTAGTTTTAAGATTGTATGTGTCAACCATAACGAATGCAGAATAACTATAAACAACTGATACTATAGCATAAATTAAGTAAGCAATGTGTCTGAAAAGAAAGAAGACTTTCTGATAAAAAAAATACAAATAATTGTAGCGCCAATAATCATTGAACAATGTTATAACTCGAAAAAACGACTCATGTTTAAAACAAGGAAATCCCTATTATAAAGATCTAAGTTTCTGAAGCACCAATTAGTAGGGTTCAGCTAGTCATTTGACCAACTTATATAAAAAAAACGCAAAAAAAATCCCCTTTCGATTCATCTCAATGTTTCGTCAAATTAGTTTCCGCGAAATGCTACTCCGCGACATGCTTTTCCACGAAATGAGTTATTCCAGCAAATGCGTTCCCGCGAAATAGGTTCCGAACAACGTGTTTATCTTTTGTTAACTCGGGTACAATTAAGCGACAGATCAAAGCAAACTACACAAAACATCCGAACTCGTTGCTGCCACATGACGCTGCTAAACCCATTGCTTATCTATTATAATTCAGAGAATTGCATAATATATGTACAAGCCAAAATCGTCCATTACTACCGTACGCCGCCGCAAACTAGAGTTCCAACTGTGTCCACGAATGTATGTTTAAACCGCTGTGTCCAAAACCACACCACTCTCACACCACATATGTTCGCTATCGTTGATGAGGTGATAAGATTTCTCGACGAACGCCAGACTTTTACACTTCCGAACTGTTTCCGTATCTACTCTCGAGCGCGAGGTATTTTGCGACTGTTCGTTTAGCTGAGCAAACAAACCGGCACAATCCTCAACGAATAATTCAACAAACGAATTGAAACGAAAAAAAAACAACAACAATAAACCGAAAACCGCGATAGAGTTCTCAATATTTTTCTACGGGTTAATTCTGTGTGTTTCTGTGCGAGAATGCGATTCTGTTCGTTTTTGGCTAACAAATCAATAACATAAACAACCCGAAACCCGAGAGATGATCCGGCTACTACTGTACTGTTAGAAAGAAGTCAAAAGTCAAGAGATTAAGTTGTTTGTTTGTTTCGGTTCTTGGGCTGTTTTTTTTTGTATACTTAGAGAAGAGAGAAGAATAATGGCGAGTCTGTTTTCGAGGCTCGACGTTGGATCGGTACCTTCCAGCATACGGCAGTGATATTCCAGCGCTTCGCCGGAGCGCCCGGTCTGTGGGATCACACCCGGACCAGGCCCAGCACCGGAAACGCCAGCGGCAGCTCCAACGGTGGCCGACGACGCGGTGGCACTGTTCAGCGGTGGCGACGACGCGGACAACGACGCACTGTGATCGGTGTCCATAAGATTCGAAGTGTCCTCTGCACTCTGCATTGCCTGCGATTACGTGAATGATCTATTCTGTCAACTTGCAGCTCTCTCTCTCTCTGGTTTTTTCTTTCTTTCACTTGGGGGGCTGAATCAGTTCTTGTTTTTTTTCTTCTTCTTCACGGAAAATCACCTTTTCGTTGACGTTGAAAAATACTGCTACTTTTGCTCTATTTGTTTCGCGACGATTTTTTTTTTCTTTTTCAGCCGGACGGTGCACGGCACCACTTACGAAAAAAAAACAACTTTCACTAAATTCTTCTCTGCTGGTACTTTTTATTCTCTCTCTTTTTCGCACGTTGTGCGGCACAAATACGGCAACCGTCGGTTTACTGCTTGCTTAATGATTGCTTTCGATGACTACTGGATGAGGTTGAAATATCTGAAAATGCAAAGTAATAAAACATAATATTTTAGTTTATTATTTTTTAATCTCGATGAGTTAAAACAATCTGAAGAACTGAATACGATTTAGCGTCACTTCGACGTATGCCGCTTGGGTACGGCGTACCCTATAAAATTGCGTGTTTTCCCAGATAAGCCCGATGCAAATATTACAATTGCCAATTTCATATTAGATCCTAGTAAGCCTCCTAAGATTTGAAATAATTTAATATGATTTTGAGTTTGCACAAATAGTTTAAAAAGTGTATGACAATCATCACGAGAAACCCAATAATTAGATAACTTTTTGTAAACTTTTTTTAAACATAATGTTGTTAATGTCTTTAAATTCAGCTCGTCCAACTGCTCAGCATCATCAACTGTGGATTCAAGCCTTCACTATTAAGACTTAAATAGTTACAAACTATAATAAAACCAAACATTACTTACAGGAAACAATTTACGTTATTTCATTGATATTGTAAATTGTATTTCCCTAGCAATTCCCCTGACTGACTTCATCTTTCTTCTAATGAAATACAGTGTAGCGGGTGTACAGTTCTGCCACCGTTGCAAAGTATCTGACGACAAATGAAAATGTTCATATTACATTCAATTCTGTGTAAACCTAATGCTTTCCAATACATACTCAGCAGCATTAAAAAGTTCATTATCAGTAGTTTTCCCTTTGAGACGAGTCATTTCAAAACAATCCAAAAGTTTATTTTGTCTCATGGGAAATAAATATAAAGACAAGATCAAATATTTCAACAATATCATTTATTTATCGAATTTCAATTCAAGAAAATAACAAATAAGTAATGTGTAGCATTTCCCTTTTTTAAAAAAAAAACTCTTGCAAACGTCTTGGCATAGAAGTTATGAACGATTTCAATTCATTCGGCTCAAGTTTAGACCATTCATCCTGAATGGCTAACTTTAATTCTTTCATCGTGTCATACTTTCTTCCTTGACCATAAACTTTGCGAAGAAAGCAAGCTCCAAACATTCTCGATTGGATTTAAATCGGGACTGCATGCCGGCCATTCCAGCACAGGGATGTTATGGAAGTCCAAGAAGTTTTTTGTTGCTGCCGATGCAAGACAAGAAGCGTTATCCTGTTGAAAGATTATGTTCTTATCCTTCTCATTGTCAGCTAATAGAATAAGAACTCCCTCCAGAAGCTGGCAATACATTTCCGAGTTCATCTGTGGTTAAATGAAACAAGCGGGTGTCTTTGCAGATACGCTAAATCCTGCCCAAATCATAACGGTACCTCTACAAAAAATCTTTTTCTCTTTAGTTGACCTGTTTTGTCTTTCATCACTCCATCCGGCCCATCTAGTTTGAACTTCTTTTCATCACTGAATACCACATAAGACCACTTATCCTTCCGGAACTCGTATTTTCCAGCAAAAGCAAAACGGGCCTTCTTATGACGATCAAGAAGTTTTGGTGCAGGTGCCTAAAGGAAATATTAGGATCTTCACTCAAAATCTGACAAATCCGACGTTTGGACACAGGAAGATTCATTTCGGCTTTGATGGCACTCGGACACAGTCTTTAATGGACTGCAAATCGTTTGATTTACCCTCTTCATCCTCGGTGTCAGAATACCCAACCATAGGTAATTATGCACGCCATCCTTACTCTTTCCTATTCTTCTGCTAATTTCCCGAAGTCAGACCTTGTTCATGGAGGATAGTTACTTGTCCTCGCTCAAATTCAGTCAATCCGCTTGTTTTTGTCATTTTCCCTGCAAATCCAACAACAAAAAACATAATGAACAATATTTATCTGATATTAATAGCCCATGTATTCCTAACAGTACCAATTTCAACGAAATTACATATACTACATGTCATCAGCGAAACGAACAATTTGACTGGAGCGTGTGAAAATCGTATCTAGGCTGTTGAGCCCGGCTCTTCGCACGACGCCCAAAATCGGTTTGGTAGAAACTGATGTATGCCGCCTAGAATCGATGAACAGGTGATGTATCGGAACCTGGTATTCACGGCATTTTTGAGGATTTGCCGTACAATGGCCTGCCTGATAACTTCTCATGAACTCATCTACTGTTTATTACAGACGACGGCAGATGATCTGGAATCGCTCTTTGTAGGCGGGTTTAAAATTGTGATCGCTCGATAGTTCTCGCACTCCAACTTGTCGCCCTGCTTGTAGATGGGGCATATAACCCCTTGATTCCAATCCTCCGATAGCTGTTCGGCTTGCCAGATTCCGACTATCAGACGATGCAGACTGATGGACAGCTTCTCTGGGCCTATATTGATTAGTTCAGCTTCGATACCATCCTTGCCAACCGCGTTGTTATTCTTGAGCTGTTGGATAGCATCAATCCAACAATTCGGCTCGTGGTACAAACCCCTTTGCGAGATGTGTTCTGATAAAACTTCGCGGTTCTTGAGATCGGCACAGCTGCTCCATCTCCTCACACACTGCTTCTTCCAAGCGACGTATATAACGGTCCTGGTTTCGTGCTGTAGCATTAGTGCCCGCGTTGCGTCCATTTCCTCCAAAACCTCACTAAACTCCACGTCGAACCAATCGTTCCATGGATTCTGTTCCGCATACCCGACGACGTTCTCAGCCGCGTCGTTGATGGCTGCTTTGATATTATCCCAGTAGACCTTTGTACGTTATTAAAGACTGATAGTTTTGGTTCGTCCAGCAGTGTGTTGTTAAGGACGGATAGCTTTGGTCCCAGTTTTAGAATCACCACGTAGTAATCCCAATTTATTTATTTATTCATTTGCCGCCGACGCACCATCTGACGTGAAAGCTGAAAGTCGAACAGATGAGAGGCCCGGCTGAATACTCGCTGTAATCCACCGAAGACACTGTTCATGCTGTAGTTGGTACAGTGGAGAGGTAGTCATCATGTTGTTTCGAAGCGCTCTATGTTGAACGTTAACATTTATTTGCTCTAGCATTGCAGAGCAGTCTATTCTGCCTAGTAATGCATCTGCAACAAGAAGTGTCCTCGAGGTTCCTCTTCTAGTACGGAGAAGCTCCAGATCGATCAGCTTGCAACGATTTTCATAGCTGGGCAGATGAAACCGGTCCCTCCACGGCTGGTTCCTTAGAGCAAATCGAAGAAAGCGCCGTTGAACGGACTCGACTTTCTCAGCACTATTGTTGTTATTTGGGTTCCAAACTGTAGAACAGTACTACAATATGGATCGCACCAGCGAACAGTACAGTGATTTGAGGCAGTAGATGCCGGAAATTTTTTTTTGCTATCCTGAAGATGAAGCCCAATGTCCTCGACGCCTTATCAACCACATACGAGATGTGTTGCATGTATGGAAGTTAAGAGTCCAGAATAATTCCCAAATCTTTGACTTGATCCACACGATCTATTGCTGATCCTTCGAGTCTGTAGGTAAATATGACAGGTTCTTTCTTCCGAGAAAACAGGGTTAACTACCATTCTGTTTAAATTGCACCAGCCGGCAAAAGCTTCGTATTGGTTTCTAAGATCGTCTGCATACGCTAGTCGTGGGCCTCCGATGATCAAATTCACATCGTTGAAATAAAGTAGGAAGATCAACGGTCCAAGACTTCCTTGAGGTATGCCTGACGTTGCTGAATAAATGCCGGACTGGCAGTTCCCAATAGTGACCATCAACTTTTGACCGGTCAGATATGAGCGAAACCATCGCAGAAAGTTGCCGCTAACCCTAAGTTTTTCTAGTTTCGCAATCGCAATGGCGTGGTTCAGCTTGTCGAATGCTGCTGACAAGTCGATATATGTGACGTCAGTTTGAGCTCGTTCAGCCATACTATCCGTGATATACGATGTAAGACACAGAAGATTAGTGGTGGTGGAAAGACCGGAAGTGAAACCGTGTTGATCACAACTCAGATATTGCTTGCAATGAGAAAGTAGAGGCTCCATGACGACTAACTCAAATAGCTTCGAGATCGCGCTCAACGAAGTGATTCATCGATAGCTATTCATGTCTCCTTTGCTTGCTTTCTTGTGGACCGGAGACATAATATGTGCAAATTTCCAGCAGGATGAGAACACTCCTCCTGCGACGGATGATTGGAATAGGCGAAACAACGGTGTCAGTAGGTGTAATGTGTCTCTTCCGGAATACTGACGAAACACCATCGGGTCCAGGATTGTAGGACGACTTGAGTTGTTTTGCGGCGGTTGTAATCATGTCAACGTTGATATCGACTGTACCCAGAGCTTGACCGTATAGTTGCACATTGTTAGCTGCTGATGTAACGTGTTCATCATTCAATCTCTTGCCGCAGAAAACATTGGAACACTTCGGAAAACAGGCGGCATATCTCCCGGGGGGATGAAGCGACTTCACCGTTTGGCACCATTGAAGATGGTAGGCCAAACTCTTTGCGCTGCTCGTTTACGTGCTTCCTAAAAGTCTGCGGAAGCGACCTGAGTTTGAACTTAATCCCTCGTAAATATGACGAGTAGGTAGCATCGACAGCTGACTCGCTTGAACTCATAATTGAGCCTGACGTAGTCGTTTTTCAGCGCAAGCGTACGATATTTAGTAAATTTTCTCAAGCAGCTGCTCTCTTAGTCGATTTCAGTTTTAGAAATTCGCTAGTTTGCCTGCAGGCAAATTACATCCTTAGTATTATCAGTGCCCCTGGAGTGCGGGTTATGTAAACTAATAATGCTGAAATTAATGAACCAACTCTTCATCCTTAACCTACACATTCTTTCGTTGATCGACTATCAATCGATTTCGTGCTTCTACATTACGCCCATCACTATGAAAGCTGTGTCCAGCTCACCCAATCAGGTTCTAAGCAAAGGAATTTACCTTCTCTTGGCATTCTGAGCATCTTCCTGTTTAAAACGATCGATTTAATTTTCCAGCTAAGCAGTTTATTTAACTGACATTTTCATAACGGAACCTGAATTATCATTGTATATTCTAGATTGTTTTAGTTGTGGCATATACATTCAGATTAGCGAATAAAATACAAACTTCCGGAAAAATTGCAAACTTGGTTACCCTGTTTTTGTAAACAATCCTTAAATCGACGATTTCTCACGAATAAAAGCTCAATTTGTTAAACTCAGACTAACTAACCACAATCGGGTAAAAGAGAGCTTCTGCTGGCCAAAAGTGGTCTTAATTTTTAAAATTGATCTTTTATTCGCTAAAAAACGTAGATTACAATGTTTGTTTATAAAAGCAGATTCGCTCATTTCGCAAAATTCTTCCGACTTCTGATGCGGCATTCAATTTTTCATGGCTCGTTCAAATCTTCACAATATTAGCGCCACGATATAAATGTTGACAGTAAATAGTAGACAATTTATTGTTATTTTTTCATTTTTCAGGACCACCGAAACGGACATATTTAAGGTCACAATAACATCCAAAATAAGAGTTATTTTATTTTTTTTTGGGATTTTTTCCTCACTGCGACCATTTTTTAGATCTATTGTGATATATCCCAAATTTTTTAGCTCTCTCCAGGTGACGTACCACTATTGTTAGGAGTGGTCGTCAACGCAGACTGTTAGAAGACCAGTATATATTCTTAGATTTTTTTAGATAGATCAAGTATTTTGCCAGTCATAAACATATTTGGAGTAATGAACCGATTTGATTACGTAGCTGTGAAAGTGTTGTTCCAATTTTCATTCACTTTAGAAGATTCCCAGGATTTGAGTTCCATTTTAAGGGAAGAAGCAGATAAACTACAAAAGGGCTCAGATCCTACGAACTGATGAGACGATCCGAGTTTTGCTAGTGTATCGGCTCGTTTATTTCCACCAATTCGGCAGTGACCAGGAACCCAGTATAGATTGACTTAATAACAACAAGACAATTTTTGAAGTGGTTGAACACATTTCCAAACATGCTTAGATGTGCATGTTGCTGACTTTAAAGCATTTGGAGCTGCTTGAATGCTTTGAAATTATTATGTTAACTTTAATACAGAACAGATTCTTATGAACTTAGAAGAATCACAATTTCACCCTCGAACCTGAAACGAAACAAACCAGAATCCTGAAGCTTGATATATTTATAAAATACAAAGGAATTAGAAAGTATCACATTTTAATACATATCGGGTAATCATCAGCGACACTTTATTTGTCAGTTGTAATAACCGTTTCTCTCTGAAAAACATGGTTTCCATCCGAAATGTTCAATGTCAACAAGCGACCTTCCATTAATTTCCCGATGTCTACGGAATATGGAAGCAGGAGCACAGGTGGACTTCCTGTACTCGGGTTTTAAGGCTGCTTTCAAGCGGGTCGATCATGTTTTTATACTTGTCAACCTTGAATTTGAAACATGCCAATTACAATTACAATCTAACCAAACTCTGTAATCTAAACAATTACAATTACAATCTAGCCAAGTAACTTTGAAGTTTAACCACCAAAAGTTTTAATAACAAAATAAGTACTAGATGTACCTGATAATTGCTTCAATTAATCTTTCTTTGTAATTTCCAAAAGTGTGATTTTGACCTGATGTAAAGTATAACTGACAGGCCTGCGTGAAATTAATATATTACAATTACCAAAACTTAACAAATAAAACGATGGCATACGTATTTGTTTCCAATGTTTTCATGGAGTAGCTTCCACATTTGTTGCTTCATAGATTTAATTGTAATTGTAGTATATTTGAACGGCAGCCTGTTAGTTACAAAAACGTTAAATTCAATAAATAACTGCAGGTACCTGCATTTAACTTAAAAATCCTCAACGCTAAAACAAGTTAAAATTACTGCCTTAACGAAAACATCGAAGAAGTAATTGGTGTACAATGCTATTATTTTAAGTTTTTAAATTGAACCAACTCTCAAACATGAGATGTATCGATTGTTTACCATTGTTTTTTTTTATTAGAAAACTAATATTATAAACAGTAATGATTGAAACAAAATACGTTCATTATATCTAACTGTTCCGTCTACCCGGAGTTTCATACTTAGCTGAACAGGCCCCGATCGGCCACCGACTAAGCGGAATCTCTGTACGATTTGTAACGTGGCCCAATTAGCCAACATCAATCAAGCACCACTAGTTTATGTTCGTCAGCATAATAAAAAAAAACCGACCACCACACCATCACCACCCACATTCGTGGAAAACCCCTCTCGCATTCAGAAACGCTTTCATAACAACCACACTAGCCGGGTTCCACTGTAAGATCACACTTCGTTTTTTTTTCCTCAGCAGCACTCTTCACATGCCCCAGTTACGCATGGAAAATGGTGACGCCTAAAAAAAATTCCACTCGCACCAAATTCGTGTGAAATTTTTGCACTCTCGGTATGGAATAGAAAACTTTTCCGAAAAACTCTTCCAAAAATCGCAAATCGTACCCAAATTCCTCGGGGCAACCATTTTTATTCCTCGCCTTTAGATTTGCAACGAGTTGGCGAGCGAGAAGCACTTTTCTGACGTGAACATTCGCTCCCAATCAATGGTGTATGGGTGAAGGTACTTGAACCCCCCATTTTAATATCTGCTGCCTGGTGCTTCTTGCCTTTGGCTGGCTGGCTGGTTGGTTGGCAATTTTAAAACACGGATTTTCCCATCGGAAAACACCTCTCCCCGGTGGAAAATATCACAAACGAACGGGTCTCACCTTGCACTGCACTTTCCGGATGGTTAGAATCACTTTTTTCCGGATTTAGTCTTGAATTTTGCACAAAACGCACCACCGTTGGCTCAGCGATGAAGCCACTTTTACCATTTTCAGATCGCGATTGAGGATTTTTTGGTCACGACGACGACGACGGCAAACGAAAAGGGGAACAAAAATTTCCTCTTTTCAGTCAGTGTGTGTGAGTTAGCTTGGAGGCGATTATCAACCGAGACGGTAGTGGGTGTGCATTCGGTTGAGCAGTTATGATGCGCTTGGAAGTGGCACCAGACTTAGCCAGGGAAAGCGTTAGAGAGATGGAGATGGGTATGTGTATACTGTTTTGTTGCTGTCTCGTTCGGTTCCACGGCTATGTTAAGTCGTTCGGCTGTGTTGATGAGACACCTGACGAGTTTACGGTTTTGCCTGGAATGTGTTGGTGCAAGCAGGTTTGACAAATGTGAGATCGTGTTGTCGTGCGTCTGGCTTTGTTCCCTCTTTTGAGGTGGGATCCCATGCAGCAAAGTTATGAATGAGTACGAATAGGG